>JAWRVZ010000066.1:3151843-3186843 GCA_037043235.1 Rhodeus uyekii
TATATATATATATATATTTATAGGAAACATCTATATAAATATCCTTAGAAATGCTGCCTTAGCAACTAACTGAAATAAACATTTTATATAAAATTTAAAAAAAAAAAGCACATCATAAAATGACTAAAACTTAAATGAAAACACAGAAAATATATATAAATAAGCAAATACTGTAATAGATTAAAATATGACTGTAGGGATGTGTGTTTGTCAGACCATCAATGAGCTGAAAGAGCTGCGAGGTTGAGATCTCGATTGCGTCCGCCCTCCTCAATCCTTTCCGGTAGCGTAATTTATACCCCGTCAGCTCTCCGTTCAGGGTACCAGCGGGAGGCGGCTGCCACCGGACCATGATGCTCTGGGGCACAAACCAGGACACATGGTGAGATCTCAATGAGGGCAGAGTTAGTGCGTTTTAATTGAGCAGGTTCAGCTGCTGGGAGAGAATTACATAAACGTCTAGAGGTCTGAAGTTGTTCAGGAGCACCTGAAAAGAGTTTCAGCCAGAAAGCTGTCAGAGCTAATGCTGTCATGTGTCATGAGTTCATTTCAGAAAGACAGCTGAGAGAAGCACAGCCTTCAGGCTACGCAATAATGAATGAAGAAAAAAAACAAGTATGCTTTATGAATCCAGGATCTAAATTACAGTTCCGGTGATGGTGGGAAACACGCATGCAAAGGTTTCAAAACCCCTTTCTCATAATTAACCATTAACTTCCATAATTATTCATTTTAATAGACTTAAAGTAACTTAGCATGTATGGAAATAACTAAACTTTCTGCCAAAATGTGTCAAAAACATGTCCGGGTCATATTTCACACAAACGTTAAAAGATGATTGGATATATTGCATAAGGAAAGATTGGCCTATTTTTAAGGCCATTAACATTTTCACCCATATTTGAAATACCGCAACATAAAAAATAATATCAAATAAATTAAACATATATATACAGTATTTATACACCACCTGAGTATTTATGCAATCTTTAATATATTTAAAATAAAATAATTAAAAAAGTAAAATTATTGGTGGCTAAACATTGACCAATATATCAACCCATCACAACTTGCACTAATACTGTAACTAGTTATAGTCACAACTGTAATGACAGATCAATTCTAAATGCTTCTTATAATAGAGATCCCACAATTCGGAATAGACAACTAAACAAAATAACATTTAATTTACTTGAGGTTCTGACAAAATTGTTGCTTTAAAAAATATATCATGTTTGAGTGAATGATTCAATGACTCAAAGATGTCACTTGTTTCATTACTGGATGAATCAGTGTTTCTGAATGAATCTCTTGAGTGAATGATTCAATGACTCACTCATAAAGACTTCACTCGTTTCATTACTGGATGAATCAGTGTTTCTGAATGAATCTCTTGAGTGAATGATTCAATGACTCACTCATAAAGACTTCACTCGTTTCATTACTGGATGAATCAGTGTTTTTGAACCAATCTCTTGAGTGAATGATTCAATGACTTACTCATAAAGACTTTACTTGATTCATTACTGGATGAATCAGCGTTTTTGAACGAATCTCTTGAGTGAATGATTCAATGACTCACTCATAAAGACTTTACTTGATTCATTACTGGATGAATCAGTGTTTTTGAACGAATCTCTTGAGTGAATGATTCAACGACTCACTAATGAAGACTTTACTTGATTCATTACGGGATGAATCAGCATTTTTGTATGACTCTCTTAAATTAATGATTCAATGACTCACTCATAAAGACTTCACTTGTTTCATTACTGGATGAATCAGCGTTTTTGAACGAATCTCTTGAGTGAATGATTCAATGACTCACTCATAAAGACTTTACTTGATTCATTTCTGGATGAATCAGCGTTTTTGAACGAATCTCTTGAGTGAATGATTCAATGACTCACTCATAAAGACTTCACTTGTTTCCTTTCTAGATAAATCAATGTTTTTGAACCAATCTCGAGTGAATGATTCAGTGACAAACATTATTGATCTCAATGTGAAGCTTCATGTTACTTTCAAAAGCTCTATTTGCTCTATTTTCATCAGTACTGTAGACTTCAGTTTTAAAATCCCAACAATAAACTTATTCCAGTACTTCTGTGAGAATTTGAATTAACGTAACACAGAAATAATGATACCGTGTGTTTGAAAACACTGTTTGTGAAGCGTTTTCATCACTATTCATGAAACCTCTCTGTGTCAGCAGCAACGCAGATCCAAACGCTCACTGTGATCGTATATGTCAAAGGTTTAATAGACAGAGCTGAATCATTGTCATCGCGTGGGTGTTTGAATCGAGATCACGATCTTTAACGATTAATTGTGCAGCTCTAGTATAGGAACATGGTAATTTTGCTGACCTGAGGTGTCTTCATCAAGATCACACTGATGATAGCGGCTGAAGGTTCAAACCGCACAAGGGCTGTACCAGCCCAGATCTTTAATCACGACAGCGCTGAAACATGAAGTACCAGAACACTCTCCTGATGAAAGAGGGTCTTACCGTGGAGTTCAGGACCTCCAGAGTAAGGTTCTGCGGCGGGGCGCTCGGCACTGAAACACAAAACACACGAATCATAGAGAGAAGACCGAAAGCCACTCGATGTCCCCGGAAGAACCCGAGCTTCAAAGCGCCAATGAAATAATTGATTTATCCACTGAGAGCCGCATTCAGAGACTCGGTGACGGATGTTTATTTTTGGACGCAGTTGTGGGTGTTTTTTTCACCTTTATTCTGCTTTTTTTTGCCCATCTCTTGTTCCTTCAAATGAACACTGGAGGATTGCAGAGACAGCAGCAGCCGTTGTTTATTGTGCGATTGTGTGCATGCCAACATTAACGGCTCACTTTAATAAAACACTTCATTATATTATTTACACTTGCATGCTTTCTGTCACGTCCCAAATCGCTCCACTGTGGAGTGAGAGTGTACAATTACAACACCACCTGTCACATGCTCACTGTCTTCCCAGAGGTCCTTCTCTGACAACCAGCCTCCACCTCCCACAGAGACGAGAGGATGAGAGCAGGAGCGAGGGGGAGAGAGAGGGAGAGAGAGGGAGAGGGAGATGGGGAGAGAGAGAGAGAGATAGAGAAAGAGAGAGAGATAGAGAAAGAAAAAGAGAAAGAGAGAAGGAGAGAGAGGACAGGGAGAGAGAGAGAGAGAGGGAGGGAAAGAGAAAGAGATAGAGAAAGAAAAAGAGAAAGAGAGAAGGAGAGGACAGGGAGAGAGAGAGAGAGAGAGAGAGAGAGATAGAGAAAGAAAAAGAGAAAGAGAGAAGGAGAGAGAGGACAGGGAGAGAGAGAAAGAGGGAGAAAGGGGGAGAGAGAGAGAGAGAGGGAGAGGGAGAAAGAGAGGGCGAGAAAGGGAGAGAGAAAGAGGGAGAAACAGAGAGATGGAGAGAGAGAGAAAGAGGGTGAAAGTGAGAGAGGGAGAGAAAGAAATAGAGAGAAAGAGAGAGAGAGAGAGAGAGAGAGAGAGAGAGAGAAAGAGGGAGAAAGAGAGAGAGAGAAAGGGAGAAAGGGAGAGAGAGAGAGAGAAAAAGGGAGAAAGGGAGAGAGAGAGAGAGAGAGAGAAAGAGCAAATCTGGAAAGCTCCCTATCTAGACAGTATTATAAGGCATCATAAAGTATGTTTCCATCCACCTATTTTTATGCGCATTTTGGGATCTCGCATAAACACCAAAATGTGCAAACGCTCTAAAAATGTGCATTTAAATGCAGATACACTTTTTATGATGTGATGCGACGGCATAACCGGACCAACCAGAGGCCGATCTATTATATACAACATTATTACATACAGTGGCTTTTACTGCAGCAACTTCCCTTTTTCTTAGTGATATTTAACGGCAGTTCAACTTGTTAAACTGGTAAAGATGCTTTGCTCTAAAATACCTCCGTGCGCATTAACGTGAACCATTTATTACTTATCACTGCTTTTTTAATGCTCATGAAGTTAGTTATAAAAACAAAGACAATATATAATTTATATAATAATTTATCTATTTATAATCTAATACTGAAGCCTCTATAAAACATTTGTATATAATTGTTTTTTAATATTTACTAATATTTTCAATATTTAAATTTTTTAGCATCACAAATAAATAAATATTTTTTAAATAATTTGAAAATGTTAAAAAATAAAATACCATAAATAAACTTTTTAAATGTTTATTTATAAAAAACTAATTTTATTTAAATCTTTAATACTTTTCTAAAATGAATAAAAACAAATACATTTTTAACATTTTTAGATCAATTGTATTTTTTTATTATTTATTATAATAATCAAATCTGAATAAAATAAAAAATATATTAAACAAATAAATTATTTTAAATAAAAAAATATATACAAGCAAACCTTTCAAGAAAGTCTTGAATAATTTCAGCCAATGCATCAAATAATTCATAAAATAAATCTGAATCAGATAAACATGAAATCAATAGATAGATTTATAGATGCATAGATGTAAATGCATAGATGTAGATGCACAGATGTTATATAGCTGAGGAAACAGACGCATTTGTTTTCTGGGTCGTTTCAGTCAAGTACGCCGTAAAACCAAACATTTGCCTTCCTGAATGCTAATTGTTTCGTGTTAAGCAATCATGTTCGCGTGTCACTTACACGGCTCGGGGTTTTGACGAGCCTTGTGACAGAAACACACTCATGAATACCAAGATCAATTCACTGACAAATCAGAGCGAATGTCAAATCTTTATCCAAGCAGAGGCACTTTAAGTGTTATTTGAAGTCCAAGTCAAGGCAAAGAGAGAGAGAAACAAAATCAAAGAAAAAGGGAAGTGAAGAGGTTCAGAGTAAGATGTTTAAGCATCCGGCTTCATGAAGCTCACCGTCAGACAGCGTTCGGACTGTGACGTCCTCGGTGGAGACGCCAGGCCCGTGTTTGTTGTACGCCACCACCCTGAAACTGTACTCTGTGAACTTCTTCAGCCCCGTCATGGTGTAGGACAGACCCGTGACGTCCATGTCCTGCAGAAAACAACACACCACATGAATTACCCGCACTTCTGCATCTGTAGCGCTCTAGAGCCTTTTTTTTCCATTGCATTCAAGAAACACATTGACATTCTAATCAGTTCTTGCTTTCCTTGGAATCGAACCCTGACCTTGGCGTTGCAAGCGCCTCACTCTATTGCAAAAACATAACCTTACATCCTGTTTTGGCGCGTAAATCTAATTTCTACAAGAATACATCTCTGAAAAGCATCTGTTGTTTTATTCCCCGGTGAAAAATATGAAATTAAGTAGCTAAAAAGAGCTTCTGTTTCTTTAAAACAGTAATTAACCCCTGATAGGGTCAGCATCTTATCATACGTGTGAAAAATACTGATGAATTTCACACTGCTGTAACAAAAAAAGCACTGGGTTGCTAGGCAACACCAGGGTACTTCCATATATACTATGGTATTATAATGATTACCATATTCATATATCATGGTATACTATCTATATGGTAATCCAGCACGGTGGGTGATGTCCAAAAACAGAAAAAAAACAGTGCTAAAAACCTAAAAATAAATTAAATGAATAATAATTGTCATAACACCGCATTAGCAGTGTCCAATAAACCAATGCCAAAAGTCATAGTGCATAAAATATGTAAAACCAAAGTATTACCACAGTAAATGTTCAAATATAGATGTCAAAATAGCAAATGTAAAAACAAACGAATATAATAATAATATAATATAAATTAAATTAATATAATAATTGAATTATAATTTATAATTAAATAAATAATTTATAATTAAATATTTTTATATAAATAAAATCGGTATTCTATTAGTAAAAACATACGGAATCTATCCCAATAAAATCACGGTATTGCTGTGTTAATATCACGGATATGTAAGTGCACCTGCTCTGAATCTTGTCCCTTCTCGCCGTAGAAGAGCTTGTAGGTCTGAATCTCTCCGTTTCCGGAGATCGGCCTCTCCCAGCTCAGAGCGACGGAGGCGGCGCCCACGGAAACCACCTGCAGATTCGGGGCCGGACCCGGGACCTGAACTGAGACACGGAAGCACCTTCATCAGACGCAGAAACAAACCTGACGCCGGCATGAATACAAAAGCCCTAAAGTTAATATTCCTGTTTTTATAAAGTTTGAGGAACAAGAAGTGAAGGAATGAAGGCGTGTTTGTCTGTACTTCAGCTTTAAGTGACGTCTGAAAACACAAAGGACCACTGAAGTAATTTCTTCACAGTGTCTTCCACTGCTTACACTTCTACTTGAAGCTGCTTTTTTCTTTTGTTTGACACTTATTTTTTTTGCCTTTGCAAACTTCAACAGCGCGCGGTGACAAAAGACGACACGTTTCAACCCACCGCAGCTGGATACTTTAAATAATGACAATATCACATGGTAAAAGAAGAGTATTCTGGCGAGAAAGCGGCGTCAGAATCCCGCTGAGGATATTTCGACACTTCAAACGAGTGAAATGCATTGTGGTCCACGTGTGGGATCCAAAGGAAACAGAGTTCTGACCTAGAAAGAGGAAATTGTGTTGCTTTAATTTAGTCCGTATAAGTCAAACGGGAAGTGCACAGAATACCAAACGCTCGAATCCAAACTTTATCTGCACAAAGAGATTAAAATATAGTATGAGAAATAATCATAACATCGCCTGGATAAAGACCCCTTTTCTTATTCTGTATACTTTATCTGTTTTCAAGTATAGATGCTTTACAAAAAAATAAAAATAAGATAAGCTTTTGAAAGAAGTGTCTTCTGGTTGCATTTATTTGATTAAAAATACAGTAAAACAGTGTAATATTATATCAGTGTAAAACAGCTGTTTTCTATGTGAATATATAGTAAAGTGTCATTTATTCCTGTGATTAAATCTGAATTTATTAGATGATAAATACAGTAAAACAGTGTAATATTATATCAGTGTAAAACAGCTGTTTTCTATGTGAATATATAGTAAAGTGTCATTTATTCCTGTGATTAAAGCTGAATTTATTAGATGATAAATACAGTAAAACAGTGTAATATTATATCAGTGTAAAACAGCTGTTTTCTATGTGAATATATAGTAAAGTGTCATTTATTCCTGTGATTAAAGCTGAATTTATTAGATGATAAATACATTAAAACAGTGTAATATTATATCAGTGTAAAACAGCTGTTTTCTATGTGAATATATAGTAAAGTGTCATTTATTCCCGTGATTAAAGCTGAATTTATTAGATGATAAATACAGTAAAACAGTGTAATATTATATCAGTGTAAAACAGCTGTTTACTATGTGAATATATAGTAAAGTGTCATTTATTCCTGTGATTAAAGCTGAATTTATTAGCTGATAAATACAGTAAAACAGTGTAATATTATATCAGTGTAAAACAGCTGTTTTCTATGTGAATATATAGTAAAGTGTCATTTATTCCTGTGATTAAAGCTGAATTTATTAGATGATAAATACATTAAAACAGTGTAATATTATATCAGTGTAAAACAGCTGTTTTCTATGTGAATATATAGTAAAGTGTCATTTATTCCTGTGATTAAAGCTGAATTTATTAGATGATAAATACATTAAAACAGTGTAATATTATATCAGTGTAAAACAGCTGTTTTCTATGTGAATATATAGTAAAGTGTCATTTATTCCTGTGATTAAAGCTGAATTTATTAGATGATAAATACAGTAAAACAGTGTAATATTATATCAGTGTAAAACAGCTGTTTACTATGTGAATATACAGTAAAGTGTCATTTATTCCTGTGATTAAAGCTGAATTTATTAGCTGATAAATACAGTAAAACAGTGTAATATTATATCAGTGTAAAACAGCTGTTTACTATGTGAATATATAGTAAAGTATCATTTATTCCTGTGATTAAAGCTGAATTTATTAGATGATAAATACAGTAAAACAGTGTAATATTATATCAGTGTAAAACAGCTGTTTTCTATGTGAATATATAGTAAAGTGTCATTTATTCCTGTGATTAAAGCTGAATTTTCAGCATCATTACTCCAGTCTTCAGTGTCACATGATCTTCACAAATCATCCTGATATGAGGATTTGATGATGAAGAAACATTTATGATTATTATCAGTGTTGCAAACAAATCTGATAGAAACTGAAATATGTTTCAGGATTCTTTGAATAATAGAAAGTTTAATAGAACAGCATTTATTTGAAATAAAAGTAGCGGTGAATAGAAGTATTAATTTCTATAACAAAATCAATAAGGGGTTTGTGGGCAACATTAGCATGAACTGACAAACTATAAATAAATAATGCACCATCGGCCTACTATTTGATTCTGGATGCACAATCTGAAATGTCAGACTTCACACAGTTTCTCTTTCCTTGCGTCTGTGTCTGCTCTCTGCACATCCAGCCGGCTGGCGTTTTCACCCAACCGTAGCCACTGCCTTTCCTCCCGCGAGATCTTTCCTGACAGCTCCGGCCATACCTGCATCCCTGAGCTCTCGTCTCATTAACACTGGTCCCTGTATCCATGAATATCCTCCTGCCCGATGTTTACAGTGCCACACTCATTCAGTGAAACCCCAGCAAAGTTCAGACAGAACGAGCCTGTCTGTGAAGAAACCTCAGAGCTTCCCAGATCAACTCCTGACTGCAAACAAGTGTGCGGGAGGTTCGGACGCGCACAAACAGGACTAGTGTGCTCATGCGAGAGGTGCGGAGAGAGAAACCTCAGAGCTGCGCTTGAAGTGTGTACGTGTGTGTTTGTGTTTTACCCTCCAGCTGGGTGGCCACCGTAAGAGGAGCAGAACTCTCGCCCGGGCCGTTGGCGTTGGACGCAACCACCCGAAAGGTGTACTTTGTGTCGGGGATGAGGTTCTGAATGGTGACCTGCATTTCTCCCGGTCCGCTGGTGTTCTCCACACGCTCCCTGAGAGCAAAGCGACAGTGATGTGAGATATCACACATGCTAGACAAATGCTACATTCACACTGTGAGCTTTAGTTCATGTTTATGGCTCACATCCGATCTTTTTGTTTAAAATAGTGTCGCGTAAGTCACATGAATTCTGATATGAGTGTTCAGACTGAGGCCGCGGTGCAAAACATCTGAGATCGCATGCGTGCCGTTCACACCGTCATGGGAAAAATAGATCCGAATAAAAAAGTGGGATTTGGGCCACTTTACTTTCAGTCTGAACATAGACAAAGCATGTGAATGCATGGGTTTTTAGTTTGATTTTGTTTCAACATGTTTCAAAATATCATAATGCATTCTGTGTGATATATATACTGTATAAGAGTTTGTTAATACATACAGTAATTCCTCGGTTTACAAGTTTAATTCGTTCCAAAAGCTCGTAACTCAAAATTCTCGTACACCAAAACAAGTTTCAACATAAGAATGCACTAAAAATCAATTAATTCGTTCCACACGACCATAAATGCCCATTTTAAATATTATTTTGGTTTTACTCTATTAATTACAGTTAAAATTATAACCATTAAGATCTCATAAATACTAATTAATTATTAACAATTAAACTTAAGTACTTAACAATTTACTGTAACACACTTCAGCTTTGAGTCGCGTCGCTGCTGGCGTGAAGGAGACGAGAGGAGGGTTTTACTGCTTACAGGGAGAATTCCATCCCTTCTTTCTTACTCATCTTGAGCTCATTGTCTTTATGCTGTACTGTACGTATATATTTCACTACGTGAACAAAAGCAATCACAATTAATGTGAACAAAACGAGGTAAAACCGCTGTAAATCACTTATAAAAGTATCACTGTGGTGAATGATGAACCAAATCGAGCGACTGAGAGAATGAACGAGTGAAGGGGTGATGGGCTTTATGAGAGGCTGTCGTTAGGATATTTCCAGTAAAAATACGCGCGAAGATGCTGAGCGTTAGGACTTTTCCACACAAAAATGCGCATGGGCGAGGGGAAAAATTTGCTCACACACCGATTCCATGCTCGTATAGAAAGTCACTCGTAAACCCATGTATTACTGTATATATATACTTAAAATAGCTTGCATTTTTAGATTTTTACTACTATTCCATGTTTTTTTCATTTAACTTATTTTTATTTCAGTTTCAGTTTTTAATTTATTTGCAGTTGGTAATTTTAGAGCTTCAATTTAATATTTAGTTTAGTTAAGATCTGGAACGTTTTCCTCCTAATACTTTATATACACAAACACATTATGTATTTTATTTCAGCTTTATTTCAATTAACAAAAATGTTTTTTAATAGTTTTAGATGATGACACTATCCCTAGACGGTACACGAAACGCACTGCATTGTGGGATGCATAACCGTCACACTATGATTTAGTTGTATACGGCTTATTCTGTGAAATAGTAGTTTCTCCATGCATTTTATGCGTTTTTTCCACCCTAAATCAAAGTGTAGTAAGTACATGTATTATTGCTTTCCTGTGTCTCTAACAGTAGAGAGTGGCGCTTGCAACATCAAGCTCAGGGTTCGATTCCCAGTGAAAGCAAGAACTGATTAGAATGTCAATGTGTTTCTTGAATGCAATGCAAGTCGCTTTGGATAAAAATGCAGAAATGTAAATGTATAATGTAAATTACTTGGTACTTTGTTGAGTTAATAAAATGCAAATACGTCATCTTTAAATAAAGTGTAACTGAATCAGTTCTCATTCTGCACACAGAATATACTTGAGCACTAATGAAGACACACCAAATATTTATTTATATTTTATTCTTAAAATTTTACCTTCGATACTCCAAATCCTAAACATTTGGTTGCATCCTTTCCAAATATTACATTCACATTCATGCATTAATCAGATGCTTTTATCCAAAGTGACTTGCATTGCATTCAAGAAACACATTGACATTCTAATCAGTTCTTGCTTTCCCTGGGAATCGAACCCTGACCTTTGCGTTGCAAGCGCCACTCTCTATTATTTGAGCTACAGGAAAGCCTTTGTAATTATTAGCATAGTGCAACAACGACAGTTTCCTGCGTGTAACAGCCATTTACATCTTTCAGCATCTTTAACCTGTTAGTGCCGTCCAGACTGTAGAACACAGAGTAGGTGATGTTCTCCCCGTGCGGCTCGGCAGGAACACGCCACGTCAGCTTGATGAAGCGGGTGGAGACCAGAGACGCCACAACATCCCGCGGGGCAGATGGGGAGGGGCCGCTGCGCTCGGCCGGGCTGGACGCTACATGGTCAGTAGTGGCATCGGTCAATGAAGGGACAGGAGAAGGAAGGGCAACGTCTTGGAGGGGGATTGTGATGGGAGGGGCAACAAGGGGGGTAAATTATAGATAAAGAGTTCGGGGAACAAAAAAAGGAAGAAAAAGAAAAAGAAAAGAACATAAAATAATTGACGTAAATGAAAAGACAACTACAATGACTTCGAAATTAAAACGAAACGGCAAATTTACTATGAAACAGCAGGAGATGGAGGCTCAACGTAAGGCTAAACATGCAGCCACGACGAACACTGAGGGGAAGCATATCATTAACATTCATATCAGTAAACAACGCTAATTACAGCCACACATCTGTCCCTGCAATTAAAACACACTGATGACGACATATGAGCTGGATAAAAATAGCACATTTCACCAAAGTGTGGTAGATGGACGTAAGAGGAATCTGGCGGTGATGAGCAGGGGCTGTTTACCGCAAAACATTGGCCTAAAATATAAATATAATTCTCAAAATATATCTGTGTGTGTAAAAATATGTTTAACTATTAATAGCTGTACATATAGAAATATTAAAATATAATTCATAATGAAAAGGTCAACAATATTAAATACTAAACATACTAGCATTCTCCAGATGGAGCACATGGAAAAATTGATCAAAGTTGATTTAATCATCAGATTATTATTAGTGCTGTTACTAACAATAAAACCGGTTTGTTTATTGATAAGCAGATTAAATTAACATTAACACATGCAAAAGCCTAATTTTTATCGAGAGTATTTAAATATTCTACTCTTATTGAATGTGTTATTGAGTGATTATAAAAGGAGCGTGCTTTACTTGCTTTTTGTAATTCTGTCACAATTTGAAGAAAAGATTTCGTTTTTTAATGAGATTACTCATTACTTTTTTCATTGTTATGAAATGGAAATGGCTAATAATTGCTAACCATCAACTGGTTATAGTGGAAATGTCACGTCTCTTCACGTTTGTTTGTCACAAAGTGTTTGTTTTCCTACATCTTTAAACTTTTAGTTTTACAAATAATCACATTAAATATAACACTAAAATTTAATATTTTGAGGTTTGAAAGCGCTGGAAAAAGTGTGAAACACTTGAATTTCACTCTTAAAAGTTTGTAGGAATCCTCAGATTAATAATGACTATTTTTGCCACAATCCCATGATTACAGTGAGTGTTACGACATTAAATCTTTCATTTCAAATCCCTGGTAAATGTTGGTGATTTGTGGCATAACATCTTTTCTATGACTTCTGAAAGAGATTTTCCCCCGTTTGATCTGATATGTGTGGTTTATAACAAAAATTCAGCTCCCAATTTAAAAGCTTCTCACTTGCTTTTAACTATATTTCACAGAGATGTTATTAATAAAGTTGCGAATTCTAACGCTTTCACAGTGGATCTCCCAGCGCTGGTGTCACGAGACTGAGAATAACCTGAATAAATCATGAAAAAACCTGTTCGGTCTTTTAATCACCAGCAGGAAAAAAAGTTTAGAGCCCTATATGTATTTACATATATACAAGCACACATACATACATACATACAAGCACACTCATGCACATACACATACATAAAAGCACACACACACACACACATACACACACGCACACACATAAATGCAAGCGCACACACACACACACATACAAACAAGCGCACACACACACATACATACAAACAAGCGCGCACACACACACACACACATATATACAAACACGCACACACACACACACACTTACACACATACATACAAACACGCACACACACACTTACACAAGCGCACACACATGCACACACTAACACACAATAGCACACACACACGCACACAAGCACGCACACGCACGCACGCACGCACATTCAAACACACACACACACACAAGCACACACACACACATGCTCAAACATACACACAAACATCCAATGGCACACACACACACACACACACACACACTAAAGGACACACACACACACGCGCACACACATACATGCGCGCACACACACACACAAACACACACACACACACACACACACATACATACATACAAACAAGCGCACACACACTTACACACATACATACAAACACGCACACACACAAGCACACACACACTTACACAAGCGCACACACAAGCACACACACACACGTGCACACACACACATACAAGCACGCACATTCAAGCACACACACACACACACACACACACGCAGGTACACACACACAAGCACACACACACACATACAAGCACGCACATTCAAGCACACACACACACACACACAAGCACACACACACACGTGCACACACACACATACAAGCACGCACATTCAAGCACGCACACACACACACACACGCAGGTACACACACACAAGCACACATACATAACTATAGTACAGTCTATGAAAAATATATGTTTGATTATTGCTCAATATAACGTTAAATATTCTTTGAAAAATGTAACTCCTGGAATGAGTCTCGCTTTAAGGAAAACAATACAAGCGTTGCTCAACAACTCCCACCCCGACCTACAAACACAAACACACTCGGCAAGGTCACGCAACACTTCCAATCCTGTGTGATCGGCTCATCGGCTCTAAGAGAAAGTGCTGACTGGAAAACCATTTCTGTGAAACTGAACGAAGGCGTCTATTCATGATTATACTCGTTTACAGAGAGAGCTTAATTAGTGCATCAATGAGGAGAAACCTTCCAGAAACACAATAGCTCTGAGAACGGAGCAGCTCATCCCTCACAGCCGGTGTCTCAGGTGTGAGCGACACCCTTTCAGCGCCCAAATAAACCTGCTCGAGGGACAGCGGGACGGCTGCGGGAGGGCGAGGGCGCGAGTGGGCGAGGTGTCCGTCTGCCCGCTGCGCCTGGCACACAAACGCCCGTCAGAGACCAGCTGGGCACTGCCGCCCACCGAACGGAGCTTCCCGCTCATATCCTGACTCAGCATGAGTGCAGACAGACAGAGAGGGACAGATAACACACCCGATGGACACACACGTCACCAATGACAACATAACTGCAACTCATCAACTTTAATATCTTTATTTATTCCACAGCTTAATGAAAAAGCTAATCTCAGATTCTCCGTCAGGGCGTCACAGCTGGGGGGGACGGGGGGCTCACGCTGCCCTTCAAAGGGAAGATCTTAAGTCAGGAAATGACATCAAGCACAGAAGGAACCGTGGGATATTATTATTATTATTAATAGATGCACCAAAAATACACTATGAAATAAAGCAGAAACAGGAATCGGAGGCAGACCCGAGGGTGTGGACTCAATCAAAGCAGGATCAGAAATGGATGCTGGGAAAGTTTTGGGTTTGAAGTTGTGTACCTCTCATTGCGTATGCATGGCTGAGCGCTGCAGCTAAACACTACATCTATATCTCCACCCGTTTGATGCTGTTTGATCATCTGCTCTGTAATGACTTAAAAGAAGCCAAAACAGATTCATAATGTTTAATTCAAAATCTCAAATCGTAGGATTCTAGTTTACAGTTTTTTTAACATTTTAATTTATATCCACTGATATAAAACAACAATATTAACTTGCATGCGTGTGTGTGTTTTTATACAAAAGTTCAATAAATAAGAAATTAATATCGTGTAATATTTTAGACACAACATGTTCTGCTTTTGTCGATGTAAATATGACCTATAAAGTCAGTCTCACACACTGCTGTTTCATTTCTGAATGAATCCCAGCGAATCAATCGATGAATCAATGATTCACTGAATCATTCATAAAGAGAGTCATTTACATCATCCCGGAATAAATCAGCCGTTTGAACAAAACGAGTGAGTGAATGATTCAATGACTCACTCATTTAGACATTCACCTCTACCTACTTTTCAGTTTCTTATTATATAAATTGTATAAGTTTTCTTATTTATATATTTTCACTTTCCCATATTAATAAATAAGTCCAAATTCCATATTAATGGACATTAAAGGCACAGTTCACCCAAAAACTCTGTCATCTTTAACATTAAGCCTAAATGTTTATGTGCAAGAAATTCTACGTTGAATCTATTTCTTACATTAGTTTGTAATGTCTATATGATGCTTCTCTCATTAAACACAACAATGCCATTAAATGATTTTTTCGGGTTAAATTCTAAGGCAAATTTGATGAGCGATTAATTTGGAACTAATCTGCAAATTGTGTAACTAATTAGATTAAATGTCTTATTCGCCTGACATCTCTCTCTCTCTCTCTTTCTATATATTTATAAAATATTATGCATATTGTAAATATTCCATTTATCATTCTGCCCCAATAAATACATTTCATTTTAAATCTAAAACTCAAAATACTGTGTCAGGTCGACAGAACATCATTCCTGAAAATTGTTGAAAAGAAAAAAAAAGGATAAGAACTGAGAGATAAAAGAGAAATGATGTGATGGCTGAAGGAATGATGCGTTACGTTGATATGAAAATGGCATTAAAGTGTTTCCTCTGAAGATGAAATGGCATCGCACACAAAGAGGCTGAAACTACAAAGGTTACACCCCAACACACGCGCCTCACTTCCAGAAGACGCTCTCCGAGCCTTGATCTCCGGCTCTTCATGCGACGGCTTATTGAGATGAAAGCTCGGGGTAATTTCAGCAGAATGTTTTCTCAGCGCAGTCTGACTTCAGCCACAACCAAACCAACTTATTGAGACGATTCATTAGAGGCGTTTACACTTGCACTTGAGCTCATAACTCACACTTGAGGGTAGACACAAGGGACGGCAAGAACCTTTTAGAAAACCCTCGCCACTCCTTTTCTTTTTGTCTTTTACCAAGGAAAAACATCTTGCTAAGTCTCTGGGTTTCAGCCTGGGCGTCTTCCTGTTCTTAAGCCCATTTTACCTCCATAAAACATTTATTCATGCATTTTACATTCATGCATTTATCAGATGCTATTATCAAAGCGACTTGCATTGCATTCAAGAAACACATTGACATTCTAATCAGTTCTTGCTTTCCCTGGGAATCGAACCCTGACCTTGATGTTGCAAGCACCACACGCTACTGTTAGAGACACAGGAAAGTTTAGCATTGGAATTTCAATATGTACTCATTTGCATATGACCATTTGTATCCTAACCAGGTAATTTTTCTTTCTTTGATACTGTAAAAAAATGCCAGATGCTTAATATTCAGCTGTGTGCAACCAATAGGATTTAAGTGTGGGCGGGTCATTTACATTCATGCATTTATCAGACGCTTTTATCCAAAGCGACTTGCATTGCATTCAAGAAACATTCTAATCAGTTCTTGCTTTCCCTGAGAATCGAACCCTTACCTTGGTGTTGCAAGGCTCTCTAGGGCGCTACTCTCTACTGTTTGAGCAACAGGAAGGACACACACAGACTCAATCGCACCTGACGGGTCTGTTTGCGTAACCTCCACCCCACAGGAAGATTGAGTACGGCACGCTGCTCAGGAAAAGGGCCCTGCCTGCCTAAACCATTCCTGCGTTTACATAAATCTGTCCTGTTATTTATGGAGTCGTGTTTACGATCACAGGGCCGCCTGTCATTAGATGGGTGGAGGAGAGGGAAAGCGGACGACGGCGAGGGCGAGCGCGTGTGGCACTTCCTGCCGAGGCCCAAAAGGCCCGTAAGCACACAGACAGAGCTTCCTGAGTGGAGCTGATGGGGAGAAACAGAGGCGTTTAGGATCGTACAATCGCACAGCAGGGGTAAAAAACACACCTTCTCTCTCCATCCACCCTGACCGACTGACAGGAACCCCGGCCAACTCATCAATAGCCATTCACACAATCCAATAACATCTGATTGAGCAAAACGAAGACCTCCAGAGGGCGAACGCTGCAGAAATCACTGAGCAATCAAGCGGCTTGTGCGATGGAGGGCTTCACTGCGGTAAACTCCTTCATAATCACCACAACAGCTCTAGATGGGAAGGACTTTAACGGCACATGGAGACGAGCTTCAGGGCTCACATCACATATCTCTCCATTCCCATCGTGAAGGACGGCGTGTGACGGCAGAAACATGTCAGGAAGTGTTTTGCTGTTGCACTGACTACGTTTATTAGAGAGAGAGAGTTTAAAACGACAGCACAGAACAATAAATGCCTATTAGTAATACAACTAATAAAATGCTATTACAAAAATATTAATTAAAAAGAAAGGGTTGAGTTATTTAAATGTAATTTTTGAAGAAATAAATATATATATTTTTTATAATTAATAAGTATTTTAATGTCGGATGCATCTAGAGCAGGGGTGGGCAAACTTTTTGTCTCGCGGGCCACATTGGTTTCTAAAATTTGACAAAGGGGCCGGAATAAAAGGATAGTGTGTTTGTGTGAACTAAAATAAATTAAATGTAAAAATCATTACATGAAAAGATTTGGCCTTTAACAGGCACCAAAATATCAGGGTTCAATGAAAAATTGTTTTCCAAATGTATTCATTTAATAACAGAGTAGATAAACTCCCATTCAGTTTCAGTGGGAACAGTGTTATTGATCTCCTTTTTTGCAAGTGCATCAAAGTCTGGAGTTAGTTTTGTTGTGGCGATTCTCAGGACAGATCTGAACTCCTCCCCTTCACATCATTTCGGAAACCTTTTGGGATGACCGCCAGTTGACAACTGGCTAATTGTCACGCGATGAAGCTTTGACTAACAGGCAGTATAAATAGCATGAGTGCGGCAATTGCAAAATCTAAATCATGACTGAAGACTGCCCAACTAGTCAAGCGCAAAACGGCGGTTATTTCCAAGTCTTATCTCAGGAGACGTTTACTTTTGATAGCGGTGTTCAGTCTCGCCATAAGAGAGATGCAAATCAGTCTGAAAACACAGGGAATCAAACACCAATCACAGCGAAGAGGCACACAGCTCAACCAATGGCGACGCCGCCAGGTGTGCTCGCTCCTGATAGGTGCAGTTAAACCAATGAAATCAGTCGCTGAAGCCTACCAAAATTTGCATAACAGAAAGCCTGAGAAATAGTGACGGGCTTAGTGACAGGCTTTGAAGATGTTCATGATGCTGAATGTCTTTTCACACACATGGGTTGAGCCAAATAACCTCAGTATCTTCTGTGCCGAGTCTGTACATTTGCCGTCAGAGCCATAGCCGTCCGATTTATTTGGAGACTGTTTGCTAGCATAGTTGGCATGTTTTGTGGCAAAATGACGGCTGATGTTGTATTCTTTAAAAAACGCTAGAGTTTCTTGGCATATCAGATATACAGCCCTTAATCAGACGTCAGCGAAAACATATTTTACTGTCCACTCTTTATTAAACACTCGATACTCACTGTCTGCTCTTCTATTCTTCGGTCTGCTCATTTTTACTGAAGAGCTCAAAGTTTAATAACATTTAAATTAATAATATAACTTCTACAAGTTCGGTGGGCCGGATTAAGAAGCCCAACAAGTAACTTGCCCACCCCTGATCTAGACAATCAAACTAATACAGTGATGCCTTGAGATACGAGTATTCCGAGATACGAGTAAGCCTTCGATCATTTTTTTTGCTTTGAAATATGAGTCAATATTTGAGATACGAGCAGCTGAGAGACGCGGGCGTGAGGTTCTGAAGCACATTATTGTGTGTGTCGTCTATCCAATACACAACACGGGAAGAAACAATACACTTCCGTATTGTGTATGCATTATCTACGTTATTTACGTAATCTACGCAATCCCTCCCTCTTCCTCCTCCATTAGCCGCTACTGTATCGTCTGTCTCGAAGGTAAGAACTCACAATTAAAACCACATTTTATTTTATATCACAGGAATACTTATATACTACAATTGTGTGTATGCGTGTCTATAGCAATTAAAAACATGTTTTTCCATTGTTATTAGCACTAATAAGGGAGTTTTTTAGAGGGCCGGAACAGAAATTGTTTTTTTCTGTTATTTCTTATGGGGAAAATTATTTGAGATACGAGCATCTCAAGTTACGAGCTCGTCCTGGAACGGATTATGCTCATATCTCAAGATGCTATTGTATAACAATAATACGATCGATGTAGTAATAATAATAACAACAACAACACAGAAAGTTATTACAATATTAACAAAAGTTATAATAAAAAAAACAGTTGCATTTTTAGACTCTCACTCATGTATGAGATGCTACATATTTATCATTTAAAATCTAATTAAATGCATTATTGTTTAAATGAAAACAAAGCAAATATGGTTTTATGGAGAGGTTTGCGAACCAACAATATCAGATCCAGAAATAGGCATTACTCTATGGTTTTTAAAGCAAAAGTATTTTTTTTCATTGGATTTTCTGCAAAAATGACTGTCATGTGATGCTGAGAGGATTTTGGTCACACCGCCACCCCCTCCATCATATCCAGCGTAATGCATGACATTAACATGTTTAGCAGAATGTAATCCATAGTGCGCCTGCAGATCTCATTACACACAGAGACATGATTACAGCTGGAGCGTGTGCTGCATTATGTGTGATGGAGGGAAAAACAGGATTCAGTACCGATGCTCACAGTATTCAGACGCACAGTGACTGACAGCTGTCCATTCCTCTGGAAATATCAAATCAAATTCTGCCATCATCCACCCAAACATCATGAACACTAAACTTGTTATGGTAAGTTTCTATGAATATTTCTGGGCTTTTTGTTTGAATATGTTAGTTACTCTTCTCTATAAGCTCCAAAACTATGACAAAATTCACCTTTAGAAGATATAAGCGTTAAAAATGATTTTGATGACATCACTGTGCTTCAGTATTTTCTGTCCAATCAGCTGCTCTCTGGAATCTGAAGCTCCGCCCCCTTCATTATAAACAGAGGCTGAAGCTGCGGCTGAATCGAGATCAACGGCTCTGAACTGTGAGAGAAACTAAACGCTATTGGCTGTTTTAAAAAGAGGAGGAGCTGCTCGATAAGCCCCGCCCTCACTTCCTGTTTCAGAGGAATCACATCCAACACAATGAATAATGCTGAATAATAACACACACACACACACACACACACACACACACACACACACACACACACACACACACACACACACACACACACACACACACACACACACACACACACACACACACACACACACACACACACACACACACACACACACACACACACACACACACACACACACACACACACACACACACACACACACACACACACAGCAGGAAATCAACACAAGGGCCTGCACTGATTTGCAAGTGTGTTGAAGTGGATTATTTCTTTAATAAAAAACAAAGCTCTGGTTTAATGAGAGGTTGAGAGCAAATGTTCAGAGGAAATAAAGATCTCATCCAGTGAAAGACGCACAACCCTGCCGCTCCACTCCATCCTCCTCCATCCCGACGCCTGCTTCTCTTAAACAACAAAGAGATGAATTGGGGAGTAAATGGCGACTTTTCCTTCTCCAATCCAAACAGAAACATAATCAATAACTGAGAGCGACGCTTCAATCACTGAAATCAGCCGCAATAACTGTCCACTAAACTCCACTGTAACAGATTGTCACTGTTGCCCTTTTTTCATTATCAGGATTTAATTTCCTCTTTCTTTCCTTTCCTGTCATGATAAAGCCTTGTTTCTGAGAGGTGCTGATGGGAAACGACACGATCCGTCTGACGCTCAGCTCACTTTGTACGATCACATGTGAGAGATTTCTGTGACTGCTAAACGCTGGTTCTGCATCCTAGAGCGAGAGAGAGTGGTGCTTGCAACATCAAGGTCAGGGTTTGATTCCCAGGGAAAGCAAGAACTGATTAGAATATCAATGTGTTTCTTGAATGCAATGCAAGTCGCTTTGATAAAAGCATCTGATAAATGCATGAATGTAACTACTTTCCTCAAGCTCTATTTACTAAATTGGCCTCTTTTCTCCTCTTTTTAAACACACATTGCTCTGTTTGTTTCCCACTAGCACATGCTGATGACGCTCGATTCTTCTACACTTGTGTCGTAGCCCACGATTCAATCGATGTCTTCAGCGTACAGTTCACGTATATATCGTACGCAAGTTTATTATGTTGTACAGTGTGATTTGTAATGATCATATAGTAGCAGACATTGGGAAAGTTACTACTGTTGGGAAATAATAATAACTAATAATAATAATAATTTATAATACAAAGTCATTAAATGTTTTAAATATATTTGTTTAACAATATTATTTAATATATTTAAAAAATGTTATTATTTATAAAAATTTCCTAAAATGTATTATTTATTAAAAATGTGTTGAAAACAAACAAGTCTGTCATTGGTTGTCTAAAAAGATAACCTAAAAACTCCTAAAACTCACAACTTTTGATTATGGTTTTTGTAAAATTAGTTAACTAAAAGTTTAACTAAAATTAAATACATTTAAACAGAATACTAAAATTAAGAAGTAATTTTTTTAACAATAATATGATTGAAATATTAATAAAAAAGTAAGGATTAAATGGTAATTATAATAGTTTTTAACAAATTAATTATACTTTTTAACAAATAAAATAACAAAAATCATGTTTAATGATCGAAAAATAACCTAAAAACTCCTAAACCTCACGCCATTTGATTGTAAAATTAGTTAACTAAAAGTAAATTACCGTACAAACAAACAAACAACAACAATAACAATACATTAAAATACTTTACTAAAATGAAAAGTAATCATTTTAACAATAATATGATTGAAATATTAATAAAAACGTAAGGATTAAATGGTAATTATAATAGTTTAAAAAAAGTAAAATAGCTAAAATCATGTTTGATGATTGAAAAATAACAACATGAGGATTAAAATGAGTTCTCACTTTTTGTGTTGATAAAGAAAAGCAATAAAACACAAAACAGAACAATATTTCCCATCATTCTCTGGGGAAAACACACACACACGGTTCCTGTGCTTGTTGACATCTATCATTTTAGACCAAAACCACTTGATATTAAATCACATAATTAACACTTCTAAAATCTGAAGAAACAGCTTCCCGTGAGAAGTTCAATCCACTTCCTGCGCTGGAATCCGGTCAGTAATTAACGCCGTGTCACTGTTTGGAGGCTCAGCGGTCTCTGTTTGCAAACTAAACCTCAGTAAAGCCGGAGAAACCTGCATTATTAACTGATTCCCGCGCACATCATCAAGAGCCGCTAATGCAACGTTTCTAATGAAGCGGCGGGGTTAATTAAACATTCAGCGGCGAATCGAGGAACGCTGGAGACTCGCACCCGCGCCATGTGCGAAACAGATCTCGCACCAGCCACCCGATCAATGCAGCGTCATTCACGCCTCTTCCCGACGTGTGACAACATGTGTGCCGGCCCGCCTGAGAGAAGCTCATGCAAAGGCACTTTCATTTGATGCAGAACATGTAAATGCGTAGATGTCACGCTGTAAAACAATGATAATCAAACGAAACCCACAAAGGCTTTTGGACTCATCCCCAGAAAACATCCCGGACGGCCTGTCCTGTGATAACGACTGCTGCGTTTAATCCCTGTCAGAAGATCAACCGCTGAGTCTTGGCAAGTCTTTACTGAACTAGAATAAACACTCGAGATGTAAAGGGATTCGGCTCTGAGCTTTCCTGCACACGTCTGATGAAGTCTTTTCTGCAGAAACTATCAGGAATGGAAATGTAGAAGAAGAGTTTACCTAAATTCAGTATGATGAGCTGAGCGCTGGCCTGGACGTTCCCGGCGTCATTCTCTGCTAAACACTGATAAAAACCTTCATCGGATTTCACTAAACCCAGAACCTGCAGGTTATGCTGCTTCTGCGGGAACACAAACCGTTCAGAGGAATTAACAAGTTAAACAACACAATTCTGATGCGTAATGATTCATCGTGGCTGGCATTGGCACTTTCCATACAAGCGATGATAACGCAAATCCTTTTTGCTGTTCTTCAAATGCATTTTGTTTGTATTTATTATTTAATGACAGAAAATAAGTAAAAGCAGGATTTTAAAATGCATTCGTATGGTTTTAAGGGTTGAATAAATTATTACAAATTTTATTTAGCAAAAAGAAAACTAAATAAAAAAAAGTCCACAAACATCACAATAAAAACTAAATAAAATAATAATAATACAAAATTAAATCTGGATTTAAAACTGCATTCTTATAGTTTTAAGGATATAATAAATTAATAATTTAATCTAGTAAAAGAAAAAACTAAATAAAAAAAATACACCAGCATCACAATAAAAAAAACTAAATAAAACATAAAATAAAAATGTAAAACTGCATTCATATAGTTTTAAGGATAGAATAAATTAATAATTTAATCTAACTAAAGAAAAAAAATAAATCACACTAAAATCAATATTTAAAAAATACTAAACAAAAAATAAAATACAAATTTAAAACTGCATTCATATTGTTTTAAGGGTTGAATAAATTAATTAAAAAATTAAATAATTATAATAATTATAATAAAACATAATAAAATAAAATATTTTGACATTCTGCGAATATCTATGATTCTGGCTGATATGAGCTTTTAAAACACAATCATGGCCAGATGTGTGAGGAGGGGTCTAACGCACCACTATCCTGAAATAATCACTGGGAATGACCGTGTCTCCATCCTTCATCCATTTGACGGTGGGTGGCGGCGACCCGGTGACGTCACACTCGAAGATGATGTCCATGGACTCCTGGGCGTAAGTGTTGGAGGGTCTCGTCAGGAACCGCGGAGGAACTACAAGAAGAAGAAGAAGAAACGCAGGTATGAACTTTAGGATGCATTAGGAAGAAAACATCAACAGCAAAAGTGCATTCAGACGTGGATGTGGTAAAAACGCGCCTTTGTAGTTCCTATGGCAACCGCATCCGAGCTAGTTTGCGACCTCACCTGATGTTTATAACTTGTGCAGGTAATGGAGGATGTTCAGGTAGGAAGAATGCAGAGTTGCTAAAAATAAGAGGAGTTTCAGACTCAGAGGTAGTTTTCTTATCGCCGTCTGACAAAAGTGCGTTAAGGATGAATGATTCTGTATTTTATACGCTCAGCTTCACCTTCTAAAATCAACAAGAGACAAAGAAAATCAACAGCACTCCATCTGTGCTCTGTGCTGTCAGCGGAGAGACATTCATTTCCTTGAACTCCGCTACAACTAACGATCTCTGGCAGCGACTGCTTGTGCTGTGATCTCAATTCTCCAACGCACAAGATCACACTGTTCTTTCTCTCCAGCATCAGCCTTGGTAAATTATGCTGTTTTAAAACTTGGCTTCATTGTTTGGATGAACTTGAGTGCGATCTCACCCCACAGACTGCTTTCACATCGCCTGTGTTCTCCAAGGATTACTTGCTTACTGTGCATTGTGTACTGTATGCTAGAGCTGGACACTCATGGCCGAATACACACTACATTTTAATTAGACGGTTAGTCGCAGGAAAGCAAGAAAGAAAAGGAATTAGTGAAGTCACATAATTACAGATCAATGACAAATCCAAAGTGTGCGAACGTGAGAGGGCAGAGAAAAGGAGATATGGGACCTCAAACAAGACTTATGATTTAAAACATGCGAGAAAATATTTTTTGAGCATCAAATCATCATAGATTGATTTGTGAAGATCATGTAACACTGAAGACTGGAGTAATGATGCTGAAAATTCAGCTTTATTCACAGGAATAAATGACACTTTACTATATATTCACATAGAAAACAGCTGTTTTACACTGATATAATATTACACTGTTTTACTGTATTTATCATCTAATAAATTCAGCTTTAATCACAGGAATAAATGACACTTTACTGTATATTCACATAGAAAACAGCTGTTTTACATTGATATAATATTACACTGTTTTACTGTATTTATCATCTAATAAATTCAGCTTTAATCACAGGAATAAATGACACTTTACTGTATATTCACATAGAAAACAGCTGTTTTACACTGATATAATATTACACTGTTTTACTGTATTTATCGTCTAATAAATTCAGCTTTAATCACTGGAATAAATGACACTTTACTATATATTCACATAGAAAACAGCTGTTTTACATTGATATAATATTACACTGTTTTACTGTATTTATCATATAATAAATTCAGCTTTAATCACAGGAATAAATGACACTTTACTATATATTCACATAGAAAACAGCTGTTTTACACTGATATAATATTACACTGTTTTACTGTATTTATCATCTAATAAATTCAGCTTTAATCACAGGAATAAATGACACTTTACTATATATTCACATAGAAAACAGCTGTTTTACATTGATATAATATTACACTGTTTTACTGTATTTATCATCTAATAAATTCAGCTTTAATCACAGGAATAAATGACACTTTACTATATATTCACATAGAAAACAGCTGTTTTACACTGATATAATATAGCACTGTTTTACTGTATTTATCATCTAATAAATTCAGCTTTAATCACAGGAATAAATGACACTTTACTATATATTCACATAGAAAACAGCTGTTTTACACTGATATAATATTACACTGTTTTACTGTATTTATCATATAATAAATTCAGCTTTAATCACAGGAATAAATGACACTTTACTATATATTCACATAGAAAACAGCTGTTTTACACTGATATAATATTACACTGTTTTACTGTATTTATCGTCTAATAAATTCAGCTTTAATCACTGGAATAAATGACACTTTACTATATATTCACATAGAAAACAGCTGTTTTACATTGATATAATATTACACTGTTTTACTGTATTTATCATCTAATAAATTCAGCTTTAATCACAGGAATAAATGACACTTTACTATATATTCACATAGAAAACAGCTGTTTTACATTGATATAATATTACACTGTTTTACTGTATTTATCATCTAATAAATTCAGCTTTAATCACAGGAATAAATGACACTTTACTGTATATTCACATAGAAAACAGCTGTTTTACACTGATATAATATTACACTGTTTTACTGTATTTATCATCTAATAAATTCAGCTTTAATCACAGGAATAAATGACACTACTGTATATTCACATAGAAAACAGCTGTTTTACACTGATATAATATAGCACTGTTTTACTGTATTTATCATCTAATAAATTCAGCTTTAATCACAGGAATAAATGACACTTTACTATATATTCACATAGAAAACAGCTGTTTTACACTGATATAATATTACACTGTTTTACTGTATTTATCATCTAATAAATTCAGCTTTAATCACAGGAATAAATGACACTTTACTATATATTCACATAGAAAACAGCTGTTTTACACTGATATAATATTACACTGTTTTACTGTATTTATCATCTAATAAATTCAGCTTTAATCACAGGAATAAATGACACTTTACTATATATTCACATAGAAAACAGCTGTTTTACACTGATATAATATTACACTGTTTTACTGTATTTATCATCTAATAAATTCAGCTTTAATCACAGGAATAAATGACACTTTACTATATATTCACATAGAAAACAGCTGTTTTACACTGATATAACATTACACTGTTTTACTGTATTTATCATCTAATAAATTCAGCTTTAATCACAGGAATAAATGACACTTTACTATATATTCACATAGAAAACAGCTGTTTTACACTGATATAACATTACACTGTTTTACTGTATTTATCATCTAATAAATTCAGCTTTAATCACAGGAATAAATGACACTTTACTATATATTCACATAGAAAACAGCTGTTTTACACTATTACTCAGGAAACTGATGATCCACTGACAGACGGAGGAGCGCACAGAGAGCCGTGTCTGTGATGATGCTGTTGAAAACAGTCAGTCCACAAACACTTGCATAAGTCCCTCTAATAGCACTATATAACTGCAAGATGTAGCAGTAAAAAAATCAAGTATGCATTTCTATTGAAGCATGCGGTGTGAAAGTAATACGATTACAGATCGTCAGGGCATCCTTTTATTTTAGGAGTAACTTTTTAAGCGCAACCCAACAGCGTTTTACACGCTCTTTACAATCCTGCTAATCTGAGAGGGAATCCGGGTAAAATCTCAGCATGTGAACACCGGCTTTTAAAATAACCGCGGCACAAGAGTTATGAGTCACTTCACATGCAGATATTAGGAGATTAAAATGCCAGCGTTTAATAACCCGACGCAGCGTTTCACAGCAGAGACGGGAGGAAACGTAACTCTGATCTCCTCGAAAAGCTCTTAAAAACACCCCAGTGTTAGTTATTCGTGCAAAAGATGGATGGATAATGACTCAAACACAAGAAGTGACTCTCGGAAGAGGAACAAAATCTCATTGGCATTGAAAACACAGCATCAATTAATCACATCAATGAAAACAGCACAAGCAAAGCATGAAAGGAAGCTAAAAATACGAGTTTGTCTCAATGCAAGTGAAGATCTGCTCAGCATCTGTGACACTGTCGATTTAATCTTTTTCTTTCACCTGGAGAAGCTGTTACTCTACCAATAACACAGAGTTTAATGCACTGCTAGTCCGTCAGTAGGTGTTTATACGGTTGCACAGACGTACATGAACGCTATAAACGTCCAATCAAGCGTCAGTGTTTTTAACAACATGCAACTTTCCCCTCCTCCCTCACTGCGTCTGACACAAAGAGGGTTATTTTTACCCATCAGAACCCAAATCAGATTTCCTGACTCCCCGCGGGAGATTCAGATTCCTCCTGCGCTCAGTCACAAACCTTTCCACACGTGCGTCAATACCTGCGAGAGCGGTCTGGATGGGCTGACCGCGTCTCTTCCGGCAGGAGGGAGAGAGATTATAGAGGTGAAGAGAGCACGCACGCACACACACACACACACACGCGCACACACGCACGCACGCACACACACACACACACACACACACCCGTCGGCTTTATCTCTCTTCACTCTTGATGTTATATTGCATTTGAAAACTCTTGCATCACCGTGTCTCACCAGAAAAATCAAGCTTATTAGCGAATCCGGTTATGATACGGCGGAGTCAGATCAAAGGACGGCGCGAGCACAAACCCGACGGATGGACTCACACACTTCCATGAGTCCGTCTTTACCAGCTGTTGAGCATCTGCACCTTTGCTTATTTACACAACGTCCCAAGAATAAGAGATTTCCGTAAAGTCGTGAAGTCATGAAGCTGAAAAAACTAACTAGGTTTTTATTTTATGGGCTGAAACAATTTGTATCACTGCAAATCTTTTCATCTGCCATTTTTCTGAGGAGAAATAAACATGATTACAAACTGTCAATCAGAGTTGAGACTAATGCTTTTTAAGGTAATGAGGAAGAACTTGGGCATTAATTAACACATCTCAACTATATTTATAGTTCTGGATTATAAAGTCTGCGAAATAACACCGAGATCATGGTTTGTTTCTTTAGGATCAAACACTGTATATATGAACTACATCCGCAAACATTACAAAGCCGACTGTTGTTCTGCTCGAACAGAACGCTTTTATAATGTTAGCATAACATTCCTGAGGATGCTCTGACCTTCATTTACATAAACATCTTCATTTAATTAAGTTGGCTTGAGAAAGCCAACTTACTGATCTACTGTTTAAGATTATTATTTTTATTCTTAGCAAAGTTTTAAACACTATCTCCTCCTCTGGCTTTCAAGCTACAAACGCCAAACTCGCACCACACCTCAGACCTATTCTGACTCGGGTTGCTATGTCTTTTCAAACTGATTCGACTTACGATATTCCATAAAATTACGTTTAAAGATGAAAATTTTATTATGCTTTCAGTGAGGGGGTGAACACTTTTGTTACATTGACTCTAATAGAGTATTTCAGCTTCATCCACTGTGTATCTATTACTGACAAACCCTAGCAACTAACCTGAGACGTGCTTAGCACACTTACTAAATCTTGCTATCGACATGCTAGTCAGCGCTAAATCTTGCTAGCGACATGCTAATTCACGTTAAATCTCGCTAAAAACATGCTGATTCACCCTAAATCTCGCGAGCGACATGCTAATTCACATTAAATCTCGCGAGCGACATGCTAATTCACATTAAATCTCGCTAGCGACATGCTAATTCGCGTTAAATCTTGCTAAAACATGCTAATTCACCTAAATCTCGCTAGCGACATGCTAATTCATGTTAAATCTCGCTAGCGACCTGCTAATTTACACTAAATCTCACTAGCAACCTGCTAATTCATTCTAAATCTTGCTAGCGATATGCTAATTCACGCTAAATCTCACTAGCAACATGCTAATTCATGCTAAATCTCGCTAGCGACATGCTAATTCACGCTAAATCTCGCTAGCGACATGCTAATTCACGCTAAATCTCGCTAGCGACATGCTAATTCATGGTAAATCTTGCTAGCAACATGGTAATTCACTCTAAAACTTGCTTGCGACATGCTAATTCAAGCAAAATTTTGCTAACATCATGCTAATTCACGCTAATTCAAACTAACCCTAGCTAAAAGCTGTTAAAACTAATTAAAACTTTCTGGCCCGGCTTTCTCAAGCCAACTTTAAAGTTCGTTGATGAACTTTACTCTTCTAGTGAACATATTAACACCCGCCATGCATGTTTCATGTGTGTTTCATCAATGGCGTGTAACACAGTCACTCTTATAGACTTGAATTTAAATGTAATATATACAATTTTTAATTGTAGTCTTTAAAAAAGGCGTCTGAAATAATACACTAAGTGTAAGTAGCGTTTTTTTCTCTACATATCGATACTTAAACATCTGAAACACTTCTAATACTCATTTCCCTCAGAATAGACACACAACACCAGCTGCTCTCTCTCTCTCTCTCGTTACACAAAACCCCTCCTCCTCTTACTCAATGAATATAGTTGTTGTTTCAGGGCTTGAATTTCGGCGTATAACTGCATGTTTTGCACATAATTTGTCTCATTCCTGCAGGTTTTGTTCTCACATATTAAAGCCGCCTCTCAGCACTAAACTGAGTTGTTTTTTACAGCTTATTGCTCTTAAACAGTCAAACACACACAAAATAATGTGGCCTGTGTTGTCTCATTGGAAAACCATGAGCCACAGCGGCTGCTGAGCAAAAAAGTTAAAGTCAAGCTCCAGTTGTTACAAACGACTGTTGCTTTTTAGCTCCACTATCCATATTATTTGAGCCAGTATTGGGAAGGAACTAACTGAACACTACAAGCTTACAGCAACGACATTTTTTAGTAGCATGAGAGATTTTCGTGAGACAAAAGTACAAAAAATGTGCAGAAATAAAGCACTTGAAACGTGAAAACTTCCCTATCAACTTTAAATGTTAAAAAGGCCATTAAAAACATTGTAGAACCTAAAACATCTTCTCTAAATATCGTGAAAACACTTAACGAACACTAATAACACTCTCTCCTTGAATACAATGCAAATGCTTTTATCCAAAGTGTCTGCGAACGCATGAATGTCAATGTAATAATCAGCACTTAACCATCTGGACGAGCAGATACATCACATCTCATTCATAAAGCAAGAGAAAACCATGTAAAACCAACCGTTTTATGTAAACTGTCAGATTGACGGAATGGTTTTACAGATGATTTTATGTAAGATGCATTCACAGCAGTGCTTTTGGAAATGAATTACCGCTGTGTTGCATCTCAGGCTATTATTCTGGCATCATCTGCTTCCTATTTACTTTCAACCTGAAACTGTGGATGGTCATCCTGTCAGAATTACAGCTATGGGTTTGAGCAGTTCATGCAGACACTTTTAAGATTCAATGCAAACAGCAGAAGAGCTGCACGATCCAAAGAATAAAACTGCTGATCACCCAAGAGATAAAAATACATTAAAACAAAACAAAAATAAAACAACGCTTTGAAGTTCCTCCTCCGCAGAGAAAATGCTGTCTAGACACATGTGCGTTTCACACGTGCCTGAAGAACGGTGCATACGGGATGTTTAGTGCCAGACCTAGATCAGGTTTGTTGACTGGATTAGGTTTTTCTTGACACGTACCGTGAACCGTGAGCTCCGCCTGGATCTCGCTGGTCATGTTGCCGCTGTCCGCCTGGCAGACGTATATCCCAGCATCCTCTTCGGTCAGGTTGAGGATCTGCAGGCTTCCTCCGCCAATGACAGTGAAACGCTCATGGCTGGAAAAACAGATACAAGGAGGTGAGGATGTGTTGAGATGTTGAGATGACTTTTCCTTTCAGGAAATGTACTCGTTCTCAGGAACGCCTGCTATCTCCAGCCTGGCACGGTAATGCTGAGCAGAGATGGGATTAAAAACAGGATACAGTATGGATTTCATTTCCTGTGGCTTTTCCTTTATGGCTTGACTGCACTGAAAGCAACTTCCCTGGAGTGAGGTTTCTAGAGAAAAAACAAACTACTGTTCCTGGTTCTTCGCCCAATGATTCAGGGCCAGGATGAGACAACAGAGAAGAGAGTTTTAAGAGTTATAATAAATAATCAATAGTCACACACGAGAAAGGATTAAGGATGAAGAGTCTGCAGGGTCCGGCTGAACACCCTTCAAACCTCCTGCACGTCACTTTATTATTAAAAACACCCTGACCAATTAGTGAGTTTGACTACGAATGGAGAGGAACGATGCCTCCCTGCTTTCTCAGAACAAAATCCACCTACTCACTCGTCAAGAAGTTTCTTCCCAAACATCCGAGTGTCAAACTTTAGCTCAAAGTTACAATGACAACGGGCTTCATTTAGGAGCAGAGCGAATTTCGGTGTAAACTGGTGGCATACTTATAGAAATTGCGATCGTAATGCTGCAAGTTTAAATTACACACATTCCTGTTCAAAAGTTTAGGGTATATATATATATATATATATATAAAATAAAATAAAAATGTTCACAAAGTCTGCTGCTTCAGTGTTTATGATGGCAATTTGCATTTACTCCAGAATGTTATGAAGAGTGATCAGAAGAATTGAAAAGTGCCTCTTGCCGTGAAAAGGAACTTAATCCCCCCAAAAATATTTCCATTGCATTTTAGCCCTGCCACAAAAGCACCAGCTGACATCATGTGAGTGATTGTCTCGTTAACACGGGTGAGAGTGTTGACGAGGACGAGGCTGGAGATCAACTCACGCTGATTGAGTTACAATAACAAACTGGAAGCTTTAAAAGTAGAGTGGGGTTTGAAATCATTGATCTTCCTCTGTTAACTATAGTGACCTGCAAGGAAACGTGCCGTCATCATTGCTTTGCACAAAAAACGCAAATATTCACAAAGAACATAGATACACTTTACTATATATTCACATAGAAAACAGCTGTTTTACACTGATATAATATTACACTGTTTTACTGTATTTATCATCTAATAAATTCAGCTTTAATCACAGGAATAAATGACACTTTACTATATATTCACATAGAAAACAGCTGTTTTACTCTGATATAATATTACACTGTTTTACTGTATTTATCATCTAATAAATTCAGCTTTAATCAAAGGAATAAATTACACTTTACTATATATTCACATAGAAAACAGCTGTTTTACACTGATATAATATTACACCGTTTTACTGTATTTATCATCTTATAAATTCAGCTTTAATCACAGGAATAAATTACACTTTACTATATATTCACATAGAAAACAGCTGTTTTACACTGATATAATATTACACCGTTTTACTGTATTTATCATCTAATAAATTCAGCTTTAATCACAGGAATAAATTACACTTTACTATATATTCACATAGAAAACAGCTGTTTTACACCGATATAATATTACACTGTTTTACTGTATTTATCATCTAATAAATTCAGCTTTAATCACAGGAATAAATGACACTTTACTATATATTCACATAGAAAACAGCTGTTTTACACTGATATAATATTACACTGTTTTACTGTATTTATCATCTAATAAATTCAGCTTTAATCACAGGAATAAATTACACTTTACTATATATTCACATAGAAAACAGCTGTTTTACACTGATATAATATTACACTGTTTTACTGTATTTATCATCTAATAAATTCAGCTTTAATCACAGGAATAAATTACACTTTACTATATATTCACATAGAAAACAGCTGTTTTACACTGATATAATATTACACTGTTTTACTGTATTTATCATCTAATAAATTCAGCTTTAATCACAGGAATAAATGACACTTTACTATATATTCACAGAGAAAACAGCTGTTTTACATTGATTTAATATTTTAAACTGTAGTGTAAATTGTAAAACACATTTCATGCAAAAATTTCAAACACATCAGATATGTTTTCTCCAAATATTATGAGAACATTTAAACACTAACAACATCATAAGGATCCATAAACAATTAAGAACAATTCCCAACATTCATATAGCGTTAGCTAAGCGTTTCATAACTTGCTTTCTCTTCTGAAAGCACCTGATCACCCCGGCGATCAGCGGTGGATATATTTAGCATCCCTAGTCACTGTTTGTCTGCGATGAGACAGCAGGCGCCGCTCTGAGAAACGAGGTCCCCGAACCCAATGAGAGATTCATTAAACGCATGATGTGACAAAAGTCAGACGATGCCGCGACCGTGAACGCTACGGGACGCCCCCGAGAGACCTGAGGAGGGGCCGTCGAAGGCCGGGTAATTAAAAAAGAAATTAAAAACAAGACGAGGCCATAAAGTACAAAGAGCCTCATTAACTGTGTTTTAGCACGACATTAAAACTCCAGAATAGGAATAAGGTAAAAAGTTTGTTTTTAAAAGAACAGTTCAGCATCATGTCATCACAAACCAGACAAATGAAGAATCTTTATGCATCTTTATGCAGATTTGATAAGGAACATGGTCGTTTTATTGAAAAGTATAGCCAGAAAGTTCTGTTTTGCCGAAAAAAAACATCATATGTGGCCAGAAAAACATTAGCAAAATATCTTTTTTGGGTGATGTTTGCCTTTAAATCAGCATAAGATCCTTCTCACGAATGTTTAAAATAGGTACAATAATAACTTTAACAGTAATACGAGCGTCCTGACATACGAGTATTACGAAATACAGGCAAGGATTCAAGCTATTTTTTTGCTTTGAGATACAAGTAAATATTTGAGATACGAGCAGCTTCCAGACGCTAGAGGTGTTCAGCACTCGCAGCAGCTCAAGCTCCTCATTTATGGGTAATTGCATATGATCTCCACTAGAGGCAGCTTGGTTTTACAGCGGGGGTTACCGGGGGCAACGAGTGATTCACCAGTATTAATCTGGGAGCAGCATGAGTTATGAGTGTTCAATAATAATAAATATGAGCTTCTGAGTCTATCCAATACACAACACGGGAATAAAAACAACACTTCTGTTTTTTCCATTGTTATTAATAAGGGAGTTTTTTAGATACATTTTTTCCTGTTATTTTTTATGGGAAAAATGATTTGAGATACGAGCTCGTCCTATGCTCGTATCTCAAGGTATTACTGTACTAAGTTCCTCAAACTAAATTAGTGTATCTTTCAAAGATGTGAGGTCACAAAATCACAAACTTGATGACATCTGAGGCTAAAACTATATTTAAATCAAAACAAACAAAAACATTTTTAAATCCTGGTTGTTAGAAGACAATTTCAACCAAATGTTATTCTCTTAAACTATCTCTGAGAACAACGACACATTTCTTAAGGATTCTTATGCACCGCTTCAGGATTGTTTTATCCTCCATTCCCCAGAATTCCCCAGTTCAAAGGCCTGTTTGCTAATGCGGATCAACCATTAAAAAAAACAAAAAACAAATTTGCTATAGATGTTTAAAATGCCTGCAAATACTTATAAATATAAACAAGACAACATATTGAAGGAGAATGCATGATATTACTATTGATAAAACATAAATCACAGTATTGCACAAA
>JAWRVZ010000066.1:3194343-3221843 GCA_037043235.1 Rhodeus uyekii
TAAAATAAAATGTGGTTTTAATTATGAGTTCTTGCCTTCAAGACAGATGATACAGTAGCGGCTAATGACGGCATATGAGGAGGAGGAGGAGGAGGATAATGTAGATAACACAAACACAATACGGAAGTGTAGTGTTTCTTCCCGTGTTGTGTATTGGATAGACTCAGAAGCTCATATTTATTATTATTGAACACTCATAACTCGAGCTGCTCCCAGATTAATACTGGTGAATCACTCGTTGCCCCCGGTAACCCCCGCTGTAAAACCAAGCTGCCTCTAGTGGAGATCATATGCAATTACCCATAAATGAGGAGCTTGAGCTGCTGCGAGTGCTGAACACCTCTAGCGTCTGTAAGCTGCTCGTATCTCAAATATTTACTCGTATCTCAAAGCAAAAAGGCTTGCTCGTATCTCAGAATACTCATGTCAGGACGCTCGTATCTCAAGGTATCACTGTATTTGTGTTTTTCCCTCAGGATAAAGGAATATGAAAACTACCGTGACAATTATATGAAAAGTTGGTTTAACTTTAATGGTTGCAGAGATTTAAATATCTGATGAAATGGGACATGGTAACCTTTCACAGGTGAGATTGCGTTGATTTTTGTGTTTTTAAATGTGTTAACTCAATATTACAGGTCTTTAAACTATACTAATTTTTTTGTCATGTTAGCTGACGCCTTCGCCTTGTATTGTGTTAGATTAGCGATTATAATGTTTGGGTCTACACAACAAAATGAGAAATTTGTTAGTTAATCAAGTTGCAGACAGTTCCTGTTTACACTTGGTATTAAGAAGCGTTTTGGTCGATCGGATCACAAGTAAACGACAATAAACGGGTGTAAACGGGTCTAAAATGTTTTGAGATTGATTTCATACTGTAAACACTCAAGTGTTCAAATGCATTGGAACAGCCACTAAAGACCCTCTACTCTCCGTCTACTGACCTAACACATGAACATTATGGGATGTGCGGGAGCCAGACGGGGTTTAAACTTTGTCTGGAGACTCAAGTTTGGTTTAAAGATGAAAAATGGTCTTGTGTCTGTCAGAGCAGAAATGAAAGCTGATGCTCTCCGTATGTTTCACTGTCGTCTCCAGACGAGTTCATATTAAAATTGAATGAGCTTATTCTGTCCATTAGATCAAAAGATCTGAAAACCCCATACATTTATCCGCTCATAAACCCTCAGCTTGAAGAAATCAGGACAGAAGTGTTTGAAGTGAATAAAAAAGACGGATGATTTAAACACCAGGTGTAAATGGGAACGTTTCACTCGTCTACTTGTGATCCGATCGAACAAAACGCTTCTTAATACTTTCAAACCTACTCAATATCTGGTTTGAAGATACAGCTCGTCCTTCTTTTAGGCGTTCTGCACTTTTGAGAATTTTTATGCTCGTTTTAATGTTTTACGTCAGATTGTTTAGAGACATTTGTCTCATTTGTCTATTGTTTAGAGTGTCATTTATACCCGATGAACAGACGGGAAAGTTTAATATATACGGTTAAAGATTTGAACAAACCCGCAACACTAAGGATGCTCCAAGTAATAGTTATATTTAGCTTTCCTGCAACATCAAGATCAGGGTTCGATTCCCAGGGAAAGCAAGAACTGATTAGAACATCAATGTGTTTCTTGAATGCAATGCAAATATAAATATATTTGGATAAAAGCGTCTGATAAATGCATGCATGTAAATGTATTTAGAGGCAAAGAGTACTATTAATTTGTAGTTCTCCTGTTGACCTTGAAAATGTTGTGCGTTTGCATGCAAGGTCACGGATCCGTATATATGCAAGAAGTTTATGCACAAAGATAATCCTAGTGTACAGGGAATAAAACACAGAGGGTTAGGAAATGAAACGAGACGAAGTGGCAATAAAAAGCATGTAATTGCTTTTGTCCATGTCCACAATGCAAACATCACCAAACCCAGCGCTGAAATCACATCAGAGTAAATATTCCAGCACAGAGGGCGTAATAATGAATGATAGAGCGCTGCACCCCTGACAGCCCATTTACATGCCGTGACAATCCAGTCCTCTCTACATTATTCATGTGCACTCGATGACAACAGGAGAGAGACGACACCAGCCATCCTGCAAACTATTCAAGGCAATTTACAGCATGTAAACGCGTGCGTGACTTTAGATGAAGCCGTGTTCGTTAAGAGCATCATAACTATGCCGCGCACACGTGAAATTACACAATGGCCACGCAGGAACGCCGCGCCTCCGTAATATCCATTTACACGGGCGTCGGTAATTACTTCTGGCAGATAATAAGGATATTTTCCGCGGAGGAATTTTCTTGTGGCGAGCGGCTGATCCGCAGAGAGTTTGCTTTAGTATGCCGAGCCACACGGAGGAAAAGTGTGACTGAATGACGGAGGATCTGAGAGACTTCGCCCCCCCACTGCAGTGCTACCCGCGTGCATTTCTTCAGGAAAAGGATGGATTCTCAGTGCCAACATGACACACTTTTAAAGCATTTGCATTCATCTCTAACGGCTCTGTCAGTCAGACGGTGGAGGATTGCAGAGACACACTTGACACTTACGCTTCGTCAATTGGCCGATCGTTAACCGTCCAGTGAATCACGGGGACCGGGTATCCCTTCATGACGCATGGCAACAACACGCTCTCCCCGGCAACCTTCACCACGGCAACCGGGCCCTGGAGAGTCTCTAGCTTTTCTTCAACACCTGAATCTGCGAAGAGACAAATATAGCGAAACACCTTGTGAACATTTAGTGAATTAATTAATCCCCAATTCAATCAATATAATTATTGTTTAACTTTACAACACTTGTCAACAAAATCCTATTGGGATTTCACTTTGTCCTGCAGGATCCTATTGGATATTCTGTTTTATCATAATGTAATTTCAGTTTCTCCGGTTGTATATTTTGTTATTCCTCTCATATTGCTTATAATGCGACTGCAGCTCAACATAAATTGAAATAAAATAAACTGCAAGACACAATCAAAAACTAGTATTTGTTAGTAAAAGAAAGATTTTACAACAAAGGGCACATTTGGGATGCTTCAAAATTCTTGAAAGAATAATAAGAAAGAAAGTATTCCCATATAGAACTGAATAAGAACCCAATTGGATCCCATTAAAACGATCCTATAGGATGTTTATGTATTCTATTATAGAATATAAATGCTATCAGAATCCTCTGAGAAACCAACTATATGAATAATAATTATAAATAATTAAATATAATACAAAATATGATAGAAATTCTATTTAGAATCCTGAACAAGTTTCTTATTGGAATCCTTTAGGAGTTTTAACAAGGGAATACTTTATTACTATTAATAATTTATTACTATTAGTAACATTTCTAGTGCTATACTATGTTTTTAAGAATAAATATTATATCTACTCTTCAAAGTTTAGATCCTCACTATACACGTTTGCGCTGATAAAAGTGGCTTGATTAATGTGTGCATTTCATTACCAGTTTCTTTTAATCTGTTAAAATAAGAGTTTAAAGCGTAACTTCACCGATTTCAACTCGTCTTGTGTTGTTACGATGCAAATGAACAATGTTTACTTGTTCTCATTGTAACCTGGACTGAGAAATTCAAATTTATTTGTCAGCAAATGTCCGGACTTTAGACAGACTCTCTTCAAAACTACAGATTATACGACCCCACACACAGACAGTCGGATCAGCAGAGGGTTATTAACAGAACAGTTCCTGGAAGAGTAGGTTTATTACTTATAACATTGTCTTTAAACAGCATGACGATCATTTATGGAAAGAGCTTTTCTTGCCGTTTTGCTTCAGGTGGCCTAAAACACGGTGCTCATGGTCATGCACGATCGTTGACTACAAACACAGAGTTTTCCAGATTTGCCGTCACGGCGTTCTCTCCATAATCACGATTTTTGCAGCTTTAATCCACTGCCTACAACACCCCGGATCCTTCACTGGAAACTAAAAGTAACTCACTGAACTCTTGCAGTCGGGAACAATACAAGTCTAAAAGTTTGCCGAGAAGCATTTCCTACTAAAGCAAGGCAGTATTTAACTCTGGCCCTGAATGGCAAATTCCCAGTGCATTATGGGTGTTGAAGTTTTCCTACCCATTTGGCAAAAGCCTTTTTTCTCCCTTTTTCTCTAGTCAGGTAGCATTGATTTTAACTTTCTATTGTATAGGCAGCCACGTTTTATTTAAAATCAATAATGAAGCACCTTCAAGTGGCTTTACATACACACCGCACTGCCTCTGTACCTGCGGACACCTGCAGTTCGGCCTCCTCTGTGGTTTTCGGCGGTCCCAGACTATCTATGGTGCAGCGGTAGAGCCCACCGTCGGCCTGCGAGGCGTTGCTGATGACCAGAGCCCCGCTGGGCAGGCGGATCACCCTGCCGTCCAGATCCACGGCCCGCCCGTCCCTCTCCCAGCGGGTGAACGGGACGAGCTCCTCCGTCACCTCACAGCTCAGCATCTCAGCGCCGCCCGTGCGCACCGACACTCCCTCCGGCTGACTGAGGAACCGCGGGAGTCCTGTGATCACATGAGTTTACATTCATGCATTTATCAGACGCTTTTATCATCGCATTCAAGAAACACATTGACATTCTAATCAGTTCTTGCTTTCCCTGGGACTCGAACCCTGACCTTGATGTTGCAAGCACCACTCTCTCTCTACTGCTTGAGCTACAGGAAAGCTAATTTAATCTCTTCAGTGATGAGCAAGAACCCTGAGGAGCTGCAGATGGAGATTAGATGCTTTGCTAACTCTGGAGAAATTAAGTAAATAACACTAATGTTCTTGTCATACCAATTAGTAAATAAACTTAGGAGATGAGCAGCAGTTAAGCATGTTTGAGCAGCACAGCGGAGGGTCTGCTTGCGATCATATTTCTCTCATTTTACTAATACACTGAGTAATGCCTCCTAATTAATTAAGGAGGAACATTTCAAATGCAGAGAAACGAATTTGCCTCCGAATTTCAATCCGGTTCACCAACCAACTCACTAATTTATAAAATTAATTCAAACATTGATATGAATTAACAAACGATAAGTGTTAAATGAAAAAAATAGATGAATTGACCCTCGAGCTTATTATGTGATGTGATGTTAATACTGAAAGTAAGAAAACTGCTTTAATATTCATGACTGAAGCAAAGATTTGTATGTTTAAAAAAGCTTGAAAACAGCTAATCAAACCTGAACAACACGCAACGTTAAATAAATAAATAAATGAGATGTATGTATTCCAACTAGCGTTTAAACGTTTAAATAATAATGCTTTTGAGTTAAATGTAACACACACACATATAAATATACACATAGATACAACACACACACACACACACACACACACACACACACACACAAAAGACTTTCAAATTGTGATATTTTCTCTTTTCTTTTTACTTTATTTTCTAAATAACAAGGGTAAAGGGTTGCAAAAGAGAGCGCTAAAAGAAAAAAAGAGAACTTTGTGCCATTAATTGCTTTGAAACTCACTAAATAAATGAACATCAAACGATTAAACAAACAAACAAACAAACAGTTCTTGAAAGTGTTATTCCTCTCTCGCCGTGAGAAGTCTGCAGAAGTGCTGAGATGCTCCTGAAGTTTGTGGAAGGTCTTTATAATTCAGCGTACAGACGGTTCTCTCTCACGCAGCTGAATGTATGAGAGCCGAGAGCAACTCTGACATCCTAATGTTCTCCTGGGATATTTATGTCCTGCCTGATGGAGGACCTGTTGAGGTTTAGAAGCACTAGTTCGGTGTGTGAGTGTGTGTGTGTGTGTAGATGTGTGTCTGAGGGAGTGAGTGTATGTGTCTGAGGGAGTGAGTGTGTGTGTGTGTGTATGTGTGTGTCTGAGAGAGTGTGTGAGTGTGTGTGTAGATGTGTGTCTGAGAGAGTGTGTCTGAGGGAGTGAGAGTGTGTGTGTGTGTGTGTGTGTCTGTGTGTGTGTGTCTGAGGGAGTGAGTGTGTGTGTCTGAGGGAGTGAGTGTGTGTGTGTGTGTGTCTGTGTGTGTCTGAGAGAGAGTGTGTGTGTGTCTGAGGGAGTGAGTGTGTGTGTAGATGTGTGTCTGAGAGAGTGAATGTGTGTGTGTGAGCGCATGTGTAGATGTGTGTGTGGGCGCGTGCGTGCGTGTGTCTGAGAGAGTGAGTGTGTGTGTGCGCGAGTGTGTATGTGTGTCTGAGGGAATGAGTGTGTCTGTGTGTGTGAGGGAGTGAGTGTATGTGTGTGTGTGTGTATGAGAGAGTGTGTGTGTGTGTCTGAGGGAGTGTGTGTGTGTGTGTGTAGATGTGTGTCTGAGAGAGTGAGTGTGTGTCTGAGGGAGTGAGTGTGTGTGTGTGTGTGTATGTGTGTGTCTGAGGGAGTGAGTGTGTGTGTCTGAGGGAGTGAGTGTGTGTATGTGTGTGTGTGTGTAGATGTGTGTTTGAGGGAGTGAGTGTATGTATCTGAGGGAGTGAGTGTGTGTGTGTGTGTGTGTGTGTGTGTGTGTGTGTGTGTCTGAGGGAGTGAGTGTGTGTGTGTGTGTGTGTGTGTGTGTGTGTGTGTGTGTGTGTGTGTGTGTGTGTGTGTGTGTGTGTGTGTGTGTGTGTCTGAGGGAGTGAGTGTGTGTGTCTGAGGGAGTGAGTGAGTGTGTGTGTGTCTGAGGGAGTGAGTGTGTCTGAGGGAGTGAGAGTGTGTGTGTGTGTGTGTGTGTGTGTATGAGAGAGTGTGTGTGTGTGTCTGAGGGAGTGTGTGTGTGTGTGTGTGTGTGTGTAGATGTGTGTCTGAGAGAGTGAGTGTGTGTGTGTGTGTCTGAGAGAGTGTGTGTGTGTGTGTGTCTGAGAGAGTGAGTGTGTGTAGATGTGTGTCTGAGTGTGTGTGTGTGTGTGTGTGTGTCTGAGAGAGTGAGTGTGTGTGTGTGTGTCTGAGAGAGTGAGTGTGTGTGTGTGTGTGTGTGTGTAGATGTGTGTCTGAGAGAGTGAGTGTGTGTGTGTCTGAGAGAGTGAGTGTGTGTGTGTCTGAGAGAGTGAGTGTGTGTGTGTCTGAGAGAGAGTGTGTGTGTGTGTGTGTGTCTGAGAGAGAGTGTGTGTGTGTGTGTGTGTCTGAGAGAGTGTGTGTGTGTCTGAGAGAGTGTGTGTGTGTGTCTGAGGGAGTGAGTGTGTGTGTGTGTGTGTGTCTGAGAGAGTGTGTGTGTGTGTGTGTGTCTGAGAGAGTGAGTGTGTGTGTGTGTGTGTAGATGTGTGTCTGAGAGAGTGAGTGTGTGTGTGTCTGAGAGAGTGTGTGTGTGTGTGTCTGAGAGAGTGAGTGTGTGTGTGTCTGAGAGAGTGAGTGTGTGTGTCTGAGAGAGAGTGTGTGTGTGTGTGTCTGAGAGAGTGTGTGTGTGTCTGAGAGAGTGTGTGTGTGTCAGAGAGTGTGTGTGCGTGTCTGAGGGAGTGAGTGTGTGTGTGTGTGTGCGTGTGTGTGTCTGAGCGCATGTGTAGATGTGTGTGTGGGCGCGTGCGTGCGTGTGTCTGAGAGAGTGAGTGTGTGTGTGCGCGAGTGTGTATGTGTGTCTGAGGGAATGAGTGTGTGTGTGTGTGTGAGGGAGTGAGTGTATGTGTGTGTGTGTGTGTGTATGAGAGAGTGTGTGTGTGTGTCTGAGGGAGTGTGTGTGTGTGTGTGTGTAGATGTGTGTCTGAGAGAGTGAGTGTGTGTGTGTCTGAGAGAGTGTGTGTGTGTGTCTGAGAGAGTGAGTGTGTGTAGATGTGTGTCTGAGGGAGTGAGCGTGTGTGTGTCTGAGGGAGTGTGTGTGTGTGTGTCTGAGAGAGTGAGTGTGTGTCTGAGGGAGTGTGTGTGTGTGTGTGTGTCTGAGAGAGTGAGTGTGTGTGTGTCTGAGGGAGTGTGTGTGTGTGTGTGTGTAGATGTGTGTCAGAGAGTGAGTGTGTGTGTGTGTGTGTGTGTAGATGTGTGTCTGAGAGAGAGTGTGTGTGTGTCTGAGAGTGTGTGTGTGTGTGTGTGTCTGAGAGAGTGAGTGTGTGTGTGTCTGAGAGAGTGAGTGTGTGTGTCTGAGAGTGTGTGTGTGTGTGTGTGTCTGAGAGAGTGAGTGTGTGTGTGTCTGAGAGAGTGAGTGTGTGTGTGTCTGAGAGAGTGAGTGTGTGTGTGTCTGAGAGAGTGTGTGTGTGTGTGTCTGAGAGAGTGTGTGTGTGTGTGTGTGTCTGAGAGAGTGAGTGTGTATGTGTGTCTGAGGGAATGAGTGTGTGTGTGTGTGTGAGGGAGTGAGTGTATGTGTGTGTGTGTCTGAGAGAGTGAGTGTGTGTGTGTCTGAGAGAGTGTGTGTGTGTGTGTCTGAGAGAGTGAGTGTGTATGTGTGTCTGAGGGAATGAGTGTGTGTGTGTGTGTGAGGGAGTGAGTGTATGTGTGTGTGTGTCTGAGAGAGTGAGTGTGCGCATGTAGATGTGTGTGTGTGTGTGTGTCTGAGAGAGTGAGTGTGTGTGCGCCCGTGTAGATGTGTGTGTTTGAGGAGTGAGTGTGTGTGTGCGCCGATGTAGATGTGTGTGTGTGTGTGTGTGGGCGGGTGTGTGTGTTTGAGGAGTGAGTGTGTGTGTGCGCCGATGTAGATGTGTGTGTGTGTGTGTGTGTGTGGGCGGGTGTGTGTGTTTGAGGAGTGAGTGTGTGTGCGCCCGTGTAGATGTGTGTGTTTGAGGAGTGAGTGTGTGTGTGTGTGTCTGAGAGAGTGAGTGTGTGTGCGCCCGTGTAGATGTGTGTGTTTGAGGAGTGAGTGTGTGTGTGCGCCGATGTAGATGTGTGAGTGAGTGTGTGTGGGCGGGTGTGTGTGTTTGAGGAGTGAGTGTGTGTGTGCGCCGATGTAGATGTGTGTGTGTGTGTGTGTGGGCGGGTTTGTGTGTTTGAGGAGTGAGTGTGTGTGTGCGCCGATGTAGATGTGTGAGTGAGTGTGTGTGGGCGGGTGTGTGTGTTTGAGGAGTGAGTGTGTGTGTGCGCCGATGTAGATGTGTGTGTGTGTGTGTGTGGGCGGGTTTGTGTGTTTGAGGAGTGAGTGTGTGTGTGCGCCGATGTAGATGTGTGAGTGAGTGTGTGTGGGCGGGTGTGTGTGTTTGAGGAGTGAGTGTGTGTGTGCGCCGATGTAGATGTGTGTGTGTGTGTGTGTGGGCGGGTTTGTGTGTTTGAGGAGTGAGTGTGTGTGTGCGCCGATGTAGATGTGTGAGTGAGTGTGCGAGTGAGTGCGTGCGCGTTTGTGTGTGTTGACAGGTCTGTAAATTACCCCAAGTCTACGACCTGAACCAGAGATACACCTGCACACACACAGAAAAAATCCCATAGCTCCGGCGCAACGGGTCTGAAGACACACTCGCCTTCACTCGCAGAAAAGTGAAGATGTGCGACTCCATCAGGACTCAAGCTGGGCAAATAAGGACAGAACAACGCTTTCGGCGGGCAGAGCTACTGTGTGTAAACAGTTTACAAAGCCTGTCAGAGAGAAACTCCATATGCAAACACACATTCAGACTACACAAATACTGTCTGGAGTAATCACACACACACTGACAAACTAACAATACACACACACACACACACATGCATTGATTCATACACACAACCACACAAACTCAAGCATGATTAGCACCAGCAACTTGATCAAACTCATTAAACTTGTGTTAATCTTCAGCGCTCAGAAAAGCTTTATGTGTGTCTCAATTCACACACTTACACACGAGTCTATGCCAGTGCGAGTAGTGCGGTCACACTGCAGTGTGTTTTAAATATCCGGATGATGAACTTATTTAACAAGGAAACATTCATGCACTCAAACGCCACAGCATTAAATATAAGTTCATACATTATGAGGTTGAGTATAGGGCTGTCACTAACGACTGTTTTGGTCATCAGTAATTAGTGGTTATTTATGATTATTAATCGAGTAATCATATATTGTTTGTGCCAATAAAAATAGATTGACTCAAAGACCCGGTAAGCGTTTAAAATGATTTAAAATTCATATAACTACGAGGTTCACACACAGTATTAAAGGCAAGTAATCATATGGTTTTACACTTAAAATACATATTGGCCAAATAACATTATATTCAAACGTTCACTTAATCTTTAATATTTGCCCACTTCTTTACGATAAAGCCAGACTTTATAAGCATTACCTTTTTATATTTATGCATTTGGCAGACGCTTTTATCCAAAGTTGCAATCAATTCTTGCTTTCCCTGGGAATCGAACCCATGATCTTGGCGTTGCAAGCGCCACAATCTACAGTTTCGAGCAACAGGAAAAGGTTACTAAATGCATGTTATTGGAAACACAAACAAAGCCAATACTATAGAGACTGAGCTATAATTTAGTGATAACAGCCGCTCTGAGAAACACTTGCATGCATGTAAATAATTCAATGCATTTGTGAATTCACAATAGCACTATGCTATTATTTGGCTTTTAAATATCGAGTAGCCTAATAATGCTGTTCCTGGATTCTCGTCCGTGAAAAGCACCATTTCCGGTATTTCGCCAGTTACTCAAAATTGCCAATCGAATACTCGAACCCTAGTTGAACATATTTGATACACAACTCCCAAGAAACTCCCCCAGAAACATGCTAGTCGTGCACAGCCTGCACATGCATCACACATCAGCACATTCATTCATTCAGCTCTGAGTTATAAAGCACCAAACATGCAGCTGAGCGACTGAAAATCAAACAGCTGCTCTGTCAGGCTGCTGCTTTATAGAGAAGGAACACGGACAAATCCCAGCACACCACAGGCACAAAACACACACACACACACACTCACTCAAAGAGCAGAGATGCCAGTGTATCTGCCTGCAGCCCACATATAAAGCAAACATAAGTGTATGTTTGTGCAAATGTGTAGCTCGAGCAAATAATGTCGTGTGTGTGATCCATCCACATGTTCGGCCACATGCTGAACGCAACGAGTGAGAGACGGAGTACATCTGCACAGATCCAGCCTCCACATCTCACTGCATCCATCTCTGATGCGACGAAGAGACACCAGAGAGGAATCATTAAACACAGCTTGGAGTCGTCTACAGCCTGAAGGCAGACAAATGCATCCACACACACACACACACACACACACACGACACAAACAAATACACCGTGGCCAGAGCATATTTCTCTCATTGCTCTGTGAATCGGAGTTATGAATGAACACTTGCCGTTTTTTAAGGACTACAAGGACATGTGTCTCTAACAGTAGAGTGTGGTGCTTGCAACATCAAGGTCAGGGTTCGATTCCCATGGAAAGCGAGAACTGATTAGAATGTCAATGTGTTTCTTGAATGTAATGCAAGTCACTTTGATAAAAGCGTCTGATAATGCAGAAATGTAAATGACTGAGACTAACAGCGGCTCCACTAGTGATGTAGAGATTTCAATGGGAATGATATGAGTCACATCTGAGACAAAAACATTTTTAATTTTTAAAACTTTTTGGTGACCGCGACAGTGTTTGAATGAATGTAAAGGGAGCAGTCTTTGCTTTCAAGGCTACAGCCTATAATCCACTGATTATTACTTTTCATCCGCGCGCTTTACAACACCCGCGCTTTACAACTCCCGCGCTTTACAACACCCGCGCTTTACAACACCCGCGCTTTACAACACCCGCGCTTTACAACACCCGCGCTTTACAACACCCGCGCTTTACAACACCCGCGCTTTACAACACCCGCGCTTTACAACACCCGCGCTTTACAACACCCGCGCTTTACAACACCCGCGCTTTACAACTCCCGCGCTTTACAACACCCGCGCTTTACAACACCCGCGCTTTACAACTCCCGCGCTTTACAACACCCGCGCTTTACAACACCCGCGCTTTACAACACCCGCGCTTTACAACACCCGCGCTTTACAACACCCGCGCTTTACAACTCCGGCGCTTTACAACACCCGCGCTTTACAACACCCGCGCTTTACAACAACCGCGCTTTACAACTCCCGCGCTTTACAACTCCCGCGCTTTACAACTCCCGCGCTTTACAACACCCGCGCTTTACAACTCCCGCGCTTTACAACACCCGCGCTTTACAACACCCGCGCTTTACAACTCCCGCGCTTTACAACACCCGCGCTTTACAACACCCGCGCTTTACAACTCCGGCGCTTTACAACACCCGCGCTTTACAACACCCGCGCTTTACAACACCCGCGCTTTACAACTCCCGCGCTTTACAACTCCCGCGCTTTACAACTCCCGCGCTTTACAACTCCCGCGCTTTACAACTCCCGCGCTTTACAACTCCCGCGCTTTACAACTCCCGCGCTTTACAACTCCCGCGCTTTACAACTCCCGCGCTTTACAACTCCCGCGCTTTACAAGACCTGCAGTGCTGTGTGCTCAGGCTCTGGCGTTAAAACAAAAGTAACATGTCACACTGGATTCCATCCTCCAGAAACCCGCATGCCACTGGCTTTCCAAAAGCTGGCAAAGGTTGAAGCCTCCTCTGCATCTCGGCACCCTCCTCACATTCCACCGCCAACCAAACAGACAGAAAAAGCCCCTCCATTCATCCGAGGATTTCATCTACCCTCCACAAACATTTGCTCCTCCGGTTCCCTCGCACTTCCCCCAATGACCGCCGCGCGTCCGAACGCTCCAAGAGCAACACGAGACCTCACACATGCTGACGGGGTGTAAACAGGACACTCCCGAGACCACACAGGGTCCCATTCAGATGCTCAGGGCCGCCGCACAGCTTCCAGTTGCTGCTTTTTTGCACAAAAGTGACCCATTAAGACCCAACTCCTGATTTACATGTAAAATATGGCAATATGTTGAAAGGAGCACTTCATCCAAAATCAAAATGTCAGTATTTGCCCAGACATCAAACTTCTGTGCAAAATAAAAGATGTTGATGAAAATCTGAGAAGAGACCAGGTACGAGTCATTGTTTATATGGTCGCAAAAACGTAAACTGTATTATTGCACAGATCTTCATTATATCCAACTTTAATTCACACTGACGTAAAGTTATATAGCAAACCTCAACTACTTGGTTTTAATTTTTTTGACGCAAGATTAACTATTTGAATGCCCAGCTCTTTAATATATAAGTTGTATAAGTACAGTAATGCCTTGAGATATGAGCGTCCTGACATATGAGTATTGCGAGATATGAGCAAACCTTCGAGCAAAATTTTGTTTTGAGATACGAGTAAATATTTGAGATACGAGCAGCTTACAGACGCTAGAGGTGTTCAGCACTCGGAGCAGCTCAAGCTCCTCATTTATGGGTAATTGCATATGATCTCCACTAGAGGCAGCTTGGTTTTACAGCGGGGTTACCGGGGGCAACGAGTGATTCACCAGTATTAAGCTGGGAGCAGCACGAGTTATGAGTGTTCAATAATAATAATAAATATGAGCTTCTGAGTCTATCAAATACACAACACAGGAAGAAACACTACACTTCCGTATTGTGTTTGCATTATCTACATAATCCCTCCTCCTCCTCCTCCTCCTCCTCCGCATATGCCGTCATTAGCCGCTACTGTATCATCTGTGTCGAAGGCAAGAACTCATAATTAAAACCAAACATTTTATTTTATATTACAGGAATCCTAAAATACCATAATTGTGTGTGTGTCTCTATAGCAATTAAAAACATGTTTTTTCCATTGTTATTAGCACTAATAAGGGAGTTTTTTAGAGGGCCGGAACAATTTTTCCCCCTGCTATTTCTTATGGGAAAAATGATTTGAGATACGAGCAATTTGAGTTACGAGCTCATCCTGGAACGGATTATGCTCGTATCTCAAGGTATTACTGTATGTCCGCATACAGATAATATACTCATGTAGGGCAATATATATTTGGCAAATCTCAACTATTTGATTGCTTACATCGTTGCAAAATGTAAACTATTAACGGCTGCCCTTATCCGCTATAAGGCATAAACATCATGATGTTCTGTGAAGCTGCTTTGAAACCATGTGTATTATATAAATAATTTTTCACTGACTGCTTTTCACTGTAGCTCTCATATCATTTGCATAAGAGAATATATAATCAGTAAGTTAAAATATGCATGTGCAAAAGAGATTTGCGAAAGAGCTGTGCAGATTTCGGCGTGCTTTTCACACAGTTTTATTACGACCTCAGACGTTTTCGGATGTTACGCAGGAATTATATTGCTAGCTCCGGCTCATTATATGTATTCACCATCTGGAAAACAGCAGCTCAGAGATTCAGCAAAACATCTCGAGATCTAGAGCGAACAAATGAGAGTAAATTACATTTGTATTCCTTCGAGCGCTCTTGAATTTCTGATCCTAAATGAAGTGTAAATTTCAGACTTCGTAATGCAGTCGGATGATAAACTTCACACGCAAGCTAAAAAAACGATAAATGTAGCGGTAATCAAAATATTTTCAAACCCTGGAGCTAAAAACACAAGGAAAGGTGTGAAAACCGTCAGACACACTGCAGGAGCGTAATGAGTCTGAGGACAGAGACGCTCTGACAAACGAGCGGCTCAAATCGATACGTGTGCTTCACTAATGTAAAATCAATCACAGGAGAGGAAGAGACCCCTCAACACTGAAACAAAGAAGAGCTGCCATTGTTGGTGGAGGAAACACTTGAATATAAATGACTGTGCCACTGCGACAGCTGTCACTATGGCAACTCAAACATCTGGAGCACATGTGTGCGAAAATGATTCAAAATGTGATGCATTGTGGGTTCCTTTTATTCAAACAAGCAATGTGCATTCATTTACATGTAGAGGATTTAAGAGAATGTCTCAAGCACGCTGGATTCTTTGAATTGGAAGCAACTAAAACTTTAATAAGCTATTAACTTCAGTAGTTTAACATGAGCTCAGCTGTTCCCAAAATACTGAAGATTCACAGAATTTTGCATCTTTATAGCAATTGCAGATATGTGCGCGAGTGTGAATGAGACTGAGTGTGAGTGTGTGAATGTGTGAGTGAGAGAGTGTATGTGCGTGTGTGTGAGAGAGAGAGTGACGGTGTGAGTATATATGCGTGAGTGAGTGAGTGTGAGAGAGAGAGAGAGAGAGAGTGTACAGTAGAACCCCGACTTACGAAACGCTCTACGTACGAAAAGTTCGACATACGATAAAAGATTTCGGGTTTTTTTCCGCCCGAGTTACGACAAAATGATCGAGATGCGAAAAACGAAATCTCAGCGAGGCGACGATTTCCGAGTTTTGTTTTGATATTCGCACTGACTTTGGTTCGGGTTGGATGAAGACTACAGTTTGTCCGGTCAGAACAATGATGTCTCACTCAGGGAATAATCCAAAACTGGTATTTATTAAAGGTGCATAGATCAATAAAACCTCAACGATTGGCACTAATTCCCTGTATTTCACTCAATAAACTATATACAATCTTCAGCCGATCTCTTTTACCTTAATCATCCAACAACTCTCTTCTGTCACAACACTTACTGAACTCCGAGGGAAAGTTTTGGAATAGTCCATTTCGCACTGAATGACAGGGATGGCTGGAATAGTCCATGTAAGAAGGGGAACACTTTTCACAATCCTGCTCTCCTATTGGTCAGCATCGCTCCCACCAGCCTCTGCTATTAGCATAAACTTTTTTCTAATCAGTAACCATGGATGTGAAGAAGTCACAACCATGTGTTGCTGAAGTCAAAGGGAAGAAGAGGGTGCTTTTCATTGAGTCGAAAAGGGAGATTATTGAGAAGTGTGAAGCTGGGATGCGCTTCATCCCATGCTGAATATGGTGTTTTTGTAGGGCTTGGAACGGATTAGGAAATTAACATGTAAAAGCCTGACCGACATACGAAAAGTTCGACATACGAAACCAACCTCGGAACGGATTAATTTCGTAAATCGGGGTTCTACTGTATATGTGTGTGTGAGTGAGTGAGAGAGAGAGAGAAAGCGAGAAAATTTGAGAGAGAGTGTATGTAAACCGTGAAAACTTGTGTGCATGTGTGTGTGTGAGTTTATGTATAAGTGTGCTATATACATTAAATTTTAAACTAGGCTGAAAATATACTGATAGACTAAATAGTTTGCTAAAAAAAATGCAAAACGCTCTGACTACTGAATTGATTGATATATATATATATATATATATATATATATATATATATATATATATTCCCCTGGTTTCACAGATTAGACTAAAGTCTTACTAAAATGCATGTTTGAGTTGTTTTAACTGAAAGCAAAGCTTAAAATACATCAGTGCCATTTTTTTGTCTCAAGGCGCACACAGTAAAGTTTTTTTGCTGAGGCACTTTTATAAAAGCAACTTGGACACCCTAATTAAATTAAGGCCTAATCCTGGCTTAATGCAAGACGTCTCTGGCCAAAGAGAACTACACTAGTGTTTCATCTATTGAGCCGATTCAAAGCCTCTTCCATCACACTCTTTCTGCTTTTAACACTCAGTCTTATTATCTGTGAGCGAGAGGAACCGCGGCACACCATCAGCGCTCAGATCTTAGACCAGAGTGTTTTTACTGCAAATCTGTTCCTCTAAACTAGGACAGAAATGTTCAGAGATGTAAATATATGCATCCATGGACATCTGTAAATAACTCCTAAAGGCAAACGAACCGTGAGCTGCAAAGTCTAACCCGTGAGCCGGCGATCGTGTGTTAATCTTTAATATTTTAGTGATTGCGTAATGACATATATGCTGTGTTTACAGATCGCATTAATGGAGTCACAGAGCCGGCCGTGGCATTAATTCACTCCCAGTGTTAATGGGGGAGCAGCGAGCGGGTTTAATGCAGAAAGCAGAGGTGTTCGCTTTAAAATGGTGCAGATGCATTAGCTGAAACCAGTATACAGGGCAGCTGTAGCACTCAGGGACGAGCTTGGGCTTTTTCTTTGCAAAGCAGAGCGCCTTAATGAATGCAGAAAGACTAGGCGTAAAAGGGGTCATTTCATTAAATAATGAATTCTCTTTCACCTTTGAGTTTGATGGACTAGGTAGAAATTACTCTGAACGGCTTTCCTGTGTCTCTAACAGTAGAGCCTGGCGCTTGCAACATCGAGGTGAGGGTTCGATTCCCAGGGAAAGCAAGAACTGATTAGAATGTCAATGTGTTTCTTGAATGCAATACAAATCGCTTTGGATAAAAGCATCTGATAACTGATTTAACTGCAAAACTCCCTGTCCAGCTCAACCAGACCATAAGTGTCTATTTAGTATTCAGCGGTTTTGCAACCTTGATGAAAAATGGTAAGCAAAAGCTAGTAAATATAAAGGAAATTGCTAAATGTTAAAAAAGCCTTTTGAATGACAACAGAGAGGAAAATTATCATTAAAAAAAGTAATTATGGCACAAGAAACCATGCCTAACATTATAAACAGATTAAAACAAGTCATTTCAATTGACAAACTTTGTAAAATAAAATAAAATCATATTAAATAAAAATATTATAAATAACATGTGAGCCATTAAAATGCATAATATGGCCTATTCAAATTCAACACCACTTTAAGCCTTTCAACAGGCCAGCATTAAAAAGATAAGAAGCATAATAAAATATATATATGCGAATAAACCTTCTTACCCCAGTAACCCCGTAAACAATACAGCTGCACGTCTGTGTTTCTGAACAGTGTTTAAACGTTTCAAACAGCCGTTTAGATTTATATATTTGCTGTTATATCACAGCACCAAATAAGTCATACTTAATGACTTAATTCAAACTTAAACATTTTTACATTTTAATCTGACCTAAAACATGTCCTTGACTGAAAATGTCTAACTTTTTATTATCGTGCGGTAACAATTTACAATAAGTCTCCATTAGTTAACATGAAGTAATACATATTTAATCTTAGCTTGTGCTAATTGTAGCCTTTATTAATACATTATTTATATCAAAAGTTGTGATATTATGTAATGGACAAACATGAACTAATAAAGAGCAGCTGTATTTTTATTCATTAACATTAATAAAGAATAATAAGTACTGCAACAAATGTAGCTGTTGCTCATTGTTAGTTAATGTAGACCTTCTTAATGCATTAACTAACTTTAATGAGACTGTTTTGTTCTTTGCAACACCTAACAGCAAAGAGTTACTTTATTTGTGAGAAAGTTTTTAAACCTTTTAGGAGGACAACACCTTTTTTCTAACCTAATTCAATATGTGATAATACCATATCCCAAAATAAAAGCTTCCGCAATTAACATGACATGAAAATTTGATGCTGTCACATGCCTAATATATATACCGTTTAAAGTATGACTATGTATAATTACATAATTATTAAAAGCAGTTTAAAGCAGAACTATTTAAAAATCTCCTTATGTCGCCGTATCTCCCCTCATTAAGATAAAACACATTATTTGAGAAATGTGCTTGTAAATTTTTCAGCTTACGAGCACATGTGCTCCTTGAGAAAAAAGTAAGTGTCATGCCCTGTAACGCCTGCCGAGTCTGAAGGTGAATCATTAAAGCGGAGACACAGCAGGAAGTCAAGGACGATGGAGAACATGAGGTGCAGAGATCATGTCGTCATCATTAAACTCCATGATGGAGGCCGCTGACAGGCCAGAACCTACGAAAGGTCAGCGATCATCTCCAGACGGCGGCGCACGGCACACTTAGATCGCCTGGCAGCTTGATGTTCGGCCGCTAGTTCGTGTTCAGATCGGATTGACGTGCGGCGAGACGGGATCAGGAACGCTAAAGGTCAGACTTCAACTGGAAGTCAGGATCTTGATTCAGGACCAGCCTTTCTACTAACAAAATGATCATTTGAGTTGAGTTGGTGGTGAAGCTGAACCAGAATCAGAGTTATCGATAACGTAATAGTTTGATCATCATTCTGAATACGGACAGTCTTTGACGAAAACACAATTTTCTCATTTTGTATAATTATTATTATTTATGAAACTTATATTTAAACCCATATTTATATGTTGATAAAGAACGGATGAAGTTATATTCACTGTTTACAAGTGCATGCAACAAAATATTCTGTGGACCAAATACTTGCCCCCTCCCCACCCAGATAATTAATAAAAAATGTAAATGTAAAATTACAATATATAAAATTACAATATAAAATGTATGAAATTTTATATATATATATATATATATAAATAAAAGATTATAAACAAAAATGCATTTTACTACAATGTTTAAAAAAAGTAACAGTAATATTAATTGATTAAAAAACTAATTAAATAATAATAATAACAACAATAAATACAAAATCAAATGAAAAAACAAAAACAAGCACTGTTACAATGTTAAAGAAATTATATTAATTAATAAAAATAATAAAATATAAAGGCTATGAAATTAAAATTAAAGGAAAAAGCTATTTACAATGTTTTAAAAAATATATAAAATTAAATAAAAATAATTTTAAAAAGTAAAATGAAAATGAAAAGAAAATTATGAAAAGAATGAAAAGAAAATTATGAATTAAAATTAAATAAGCTTTGAATAAAATAAAAAAAATGAAGGTGGAGATTATCATTAAAAATGTTAAGATGTCAAGTTAGCCAATCGGAATGCAGCATCTAAGACCATCAATCCGTTAAACACACTTTATGGAACACAATTACCTCAAGCCGTTTTCCTGACACAATCTGCCTCTCCTCTCTCTAAGAGCTCAACACACCCGTGGGGATTCCAGCCGCCGCGCCGATAGTTCTCCATAAACAATCGGGGTAAACTCATTTAATCAGGTGTAAAGGAGCAGAGGTTTATTGAGCTGAATGGGCTCGGGAAAAACACGCCTCTGCACCAATCACACATCAGAGACCTGTCAAATCCCACCAATCAATGTCCCTCACACACGTACGACATTAGTGGTGCTCATTTATGACCGCAGTCTTCTTGTTCTTGGGCGGGAGGACAAACCAAGCGCCTCAACGTTTTAAGGCCTTTGAAAAGTTCAAAGATCAGAGAAGCACGAAAAAAAAGACATTTGTTGAACTTGACGGCAGGTTTAATCGGATATAAACGCATAAATGTGAGGAAGATGTTAAATGAGTTGATCGTTCAGATTTTCTTAAACAACAACAGCACAATAAATGTTTTTAAAGGAATTTTGAAATCATCATGTTTGATCAAAACAAACAATCCAATCAGAGCAATGGACAAAAAATGGTGTATAGACTGGGAATGGGATCTTATACCATTAATAATGTTTGCACAATAAAATAACATTAATTCAACGCAAAAAAATGAATATTCGGTCATCGTTTACCCGCCTTCCAAACCTGTGTGACTTTCTTTCTTCTGAGGATTCTGGGTTGCAAAACACAACGTCATTGTGCATTGTTTTTAATCAATGCACATTTTTTAACACTATATTTTGTGTTTTCTTACATCTGCATTAAACTATAGAATGGCAGTAACCGAAATGGTTGCCTATAGTCTTTGGTCCTTCACAGTCTAGTTCTCACATTAAATAGCAAACAAACAGCACTCTCTCTGACTACAGTCTCCAGGAGGATCAGAATATCATGATGCTTGTAGGATGAGATGCCAGAGAACCGAAGGGTTACAAACGCTCAGCAACTGCAGAGATGCCATGTGAAGAATCACAGATGTGAGCTTTCACACATGAAAACAAACCTACACACATATACGCTTGAACTTATGCTTGTGTTTACAGCGGAAGAAGAAAATAAAATCTAAAAATACACATCAGAAACACGGCGAAGAACCTGGAACGATCACGACTAATTTGAGTCCACTCGTAAATCACATAAACGAGAAATGCTAGGTTTGAATGAATTCCCAGTAAAGCGTTGAGCGCAGTCAGACGAGACTGACTGAGTGTTTGCGGGACTTCGATGTGAAGCTGTAGAACTTCATGAAAGGAAAGAGAGAAACTTTACAGGAGGAGGATAAATATGGACATGCATTAGAGAAGCACACAACAAAGACTAGTAAGAGAAACCCTGATGAAGATCAGCATATCGGAGTACAAAACTCCCTCAAGATGTTTCTTCGTTGTTTTTTTTGGTTTGTCTAACTCAAAACTGGAAAACCACAGCCCTGGAAAACACTCACAACAACCCACCAACTGCATAGAAACACACAAAAAACACCAAGAACATCCCAGATACAACACTGGTACTTCACTCAGAATACTCAAGCAAAACATTAATAATAATTCACCTAAATCTCTATAGTAACTATGAAGCAGCATTAAAAAACACAAAAACAACAAAGATATGGGAGCCACCTAAAATACCCCAACAACTGTTTTAAACGTGTCTAAGTGCTTGAAATCATAACAAAACTAAATTAATCTGGATTAGAATTGTATAGAGGTCACTTAAAGCAGTGGTCCCCAACCTTTTTTGTGCCGCGGACCGGTAAACGTGTGATAATTTTGCCGCGGACCGGTGCCCGCTCGAGATTGTTGACGGGGGGTGGGGGTGCGGAGACTGTTCAAACGGGGAGGGGGGGGGGGTGCGAGTGAGATGGATGATGGGTCCGCGCGAGATTGTTGACGCCGGGGTGGGTGCGGAGACTGTTCAAACGTCTCTATAGTCACGTCGCCACAGCCGCTTGCAGCCGCTTCGGCGAATGCGCTCCGCGACCCGGTACCATTTCATCGACGGACCGGTCCGCGAAACCACGGACCGGTGGTTGGGGACCACTGACTTAAAGCACAGGAAGCACATTTTGAGAAACACTGTTGAAAGTAGGTCAGACCGAGCAGCACAACACACTCATAATGGGGGAGGAGACAGAGTGAGCCAATCAGCAGCAGGGGGTGTGTCCAGTCAAGATGAGGGAGGAGAAAGAGAGCCAATCAGCAGTAGGGGGCGGCTACACATGATGAGGGAGGAGAAAGAGAGCCAATCAGCAGAAGGGGGCGGGTACACATGATGAGGGAGGAGAAAGAGAGCCAATCAGCAGAAGGGGGCGGGTACACATGATGAGGGAGGAGAAAGAGAGCCAATCAGCAGTTGGGGGTGTGTCCAGTCAAGATGAGGGAGGAGAAAGAGAGCCTATCAGCAGTTGGGGGTGTGTCCAGTCAAGATGAGGGAGGAGAAAGAGAGCCAATCAGCAGTAGGGGGCGGCTACACATGATGAGGGAGGAGAAAGAGAGCCAATCAGCAGAAGGGGGCGGGTACACATGATGAGGGAGGAGAAAGAGAGCCAATCAGCAGAAGGGGGCGGGTACACATGATGAGGGAGGAGAAAGAGAGCCAATCAGCAGAAGGGGGCGGGTACACATGATGAGGGAGGAGAAAGAGAGCCAATCAGCAGAAGGGGGCGGGTACACATGATGAGGGAGGAGAAAGAGAGCCAATCAGCAGTAGGGGGCGGGTACACATGATGAGGGAGGAGAAAGAGAGCCAATCAGCAGAAGGGGGCGGGTACACATGATGAGGGAGGAGAAAGAGAGCCAATCAGCAGTAGGGGGCGGGTACACATGATGAGGCAGGAGAAAGAAAGCCAATCAGCAGAAGGGGGCAGGTACACATGATGAGGCAGGAGAAAGAGAGCCAATCAGAAGTAGGGGGCGGGTACACATGATGAGGGAGGAGAAAGAAAGCCAATCAGCAGAAGGGGGCGGGTACACATGATGAGGGAGGAGAAAGAAAGCCAATCAGCAGAAGGAGGCGGGTACACATGATGAGGGAGGAGAAAGAAAGCCAATCAGCAGAAGGGGGCGGGTACACATGATGAGGGAGGAGAAAGAAAGCCAATCAGCAGAAGGGGGCGGGTACACATGATGAGGGAGGAGAAAGAGAGCCAATCAGCAGTAGGGGGCGGGTACACATGATGAGGCAGGAGAAAGAAAGCCAATCAGCAGAAGGGGGCGGGTACACATGATGAGGCAGGAGAAAGAGAGCCAATCAGAAGTAGGGGCGGGTACACATGATGAGGGAGGAGAAAGAAAGCCAATCAGCAGAAGGGGGCGGGTACACATGATGAGGCAGGAGAAAGAGAGCCAATCAGAAGTAGGGGCGGGTACACATGATGAGGGAGGAGAAAGAAAGCCAATCAGCAGAAGGGGGCGGGTACACTCACGAAGAGGCAGGAGAAAGAGAGCCAATCAGAAGTAGGGGTGGGTACACATGATGAAGGAGGAGAAAGAGAGCCAATCAGCAGAAGGGGGCGGGTACACATGATGAGGCAGGAGAAAGAAAGCCAATCAGCAGAAGGGGGCGGGTACACATGATGAGGCAGGAGAAAGAGAGCCAATCAGCAGTAGGGGGCGGGTACACATGATGAGGCAGGAGAAAGAGAGCCAATCAGCAGTCGTCGGCGGGTACACTCACGATGAGGCAGGAGAAAGAGAGCCAATCAGAAGTAGGGGGCGGGTACACTCATGATGAGGCAGGAGAAAGAGAGCCAATCAGAAGTAGGGGGCGGGTACACATGATGAGGGAGGACAAAGAGAGCCAATCAGCAGTAGGGGGGGGGGGGGGGGGGGGTACACTGACAATGAGGCAGGAGAAAGAAAGCCAATCAGCAGTAGGGGGCGGGTACACTCACAATGAGGCAGGAGAAAGAGAGCCAATCAGCAGTGGGGGGCGGGTACACTCACGATGAGGCAGGAGAAAGAGAGCCAATCAGCAGTAGGGGGCGGGTACACTCACGATGAGGCAGGAGAAAGAGAGCCAATCAGAAGTAGGGGGCAGGTACACTCACGATGAGGCAGGAGAAATGCTCTCTAGATAAGTTCAAACCCCTCCTTCAAACTAAAACAACAGAAACAATCAGACTTCTCATTCACCAGGCAAAGCATCTTTCCCTCCTCTCACAAGGAATTCTCTTTCCGAGAGCGTTTCAGAGCGGTTATGTGTAGGAAACAGCCCTTTTGTAGTTTTAGGGAAGTTTTTAGGGCACAGAGCTGTAAGTTAGACTAACTGGCTTAAAAGAAAATTCACTTCATAAATTGTCAGCAAAAGTAGCGGCTCAGCCTCTTCCTGCCTGGCCCGGGGCGCCTCCGTCAGCTCCCATAATGCATTTCTGTCGTGTTTGATTTTACGCTTGCTATTCCATAAACACAGCAGAGATGGTGCAAGTGTCTCTCCAGGTTGTTTTGTAAATAAAAATAAGACAACACAACTATATATATATTAACAGAGACACACAGTATATATAAAATACACACACACACGTGTGCATGCATGTATGTGTGTGTGTGTTTGTGTATATATTCACTTAATTGTTGCATAATACCTCTGTTTAGTATAGATTTGCAGATTCAGTTGACAGCATGAATCTGGAGTGAGCATCATTGTTCTGTTTTTATAGGAAAACCCATGGAAAAAGAGCATGAGTGTGTGTAGAGAAGAGAGACGCTATGATGGCATTGGCTTGTCACACTCTTTTTCCTGGCGCAATGAATGACTGAATGAAACAGCCATTAACATATGAAATAAATGTTAGCAAACTGTCAGAATGAGTGCCGTCCTGCTTTAAATGATCTCCTGTGAACTGTGAAAAGCGTTGAATTGAAATACTGCGTGTGTTCCTCATGCAGGCTGCCCTGAACTCTCAGTGTAACGGCCCCTGGGATTGCTCAAGTCTCCGTGCCGTGCTCCGCTGGCTGCATCTGAAAACATGGACAAGGCACTTAAAACGTGTGTGTTTGTATGCATGTGTGTGCGCGAGTTTGTGTGTGTGTGATAGTGAGTATGTGTGTTTGAGAGTGTGTCTGAGAGTGAGAGAGAGAGAGAGACTGTGTGTGTGTGTGTGTGTGTGTGTGCGTGCGCGAGGGAATTTGTATGTGTGTGCACGTACATGCATGTATGTGTGTGTGTGTGTGTGTGTGTGTGTGTGTGTGTGTGTGCGCGTGAGAATGTGTGTGTGTGAGAGAATTTGTATGTGTGTGCACGTACATGCATGTATGTGTGTGTGTGTGTGTGTGTGCGTGAGAATGTGTGTGTGTGAGAGAATTTGTATGTGTGTGCACGTACATGCATGTATGTGTGTGTGTGTGTGTGTGCGTGAGAATGTGTGTGTGTGAGAGAATTTGTATGTGTGTGCACGTACATGCATGTATGTGTGTGTGTGTGTGTGTGTGTGTGTGTGTGTGTGTTTTTGAGTGAAAGAGACATTTGTATGTGTGTGCGTGCATGTATGCGTGTGTGTGTGTGTGTGTGCGCGTGAGAATGTGTGTGTGTGTGTGCGCGTGAGAATGTGTGTGTGTGAGAGAATTTGTATGTGTGTGCACGTACATGCATGTATGTATGTGTGTGTGTGTGTGTGTGTGTGTGTGTGTGTGCGCGCGTGAGAATGTGTGTGTGTGTGTGTGAATTTACACATTGTGTGAATGAGAGAGAGTGTAAGTGTGTGTGCGTCAGAAAGAAAGAGAGAGTTTGTGTGTGTGAATGTGTGTGCGTGAGAAACGTTTGTGTGAGAGTGTTTGTATGTGTGTGCGCTCGCGTGAGTGTGAGAGAGAGAGAGAGAAGAGTGTGTGTGTGAGTGTAAGTGTAAGTGTGCATGTGAGAGAGAGGGAGAGGGAGAGAGAGAGAGAGAGAGAGAATGTGTGTATGTGTGTGAGAGAGACAGAGAGAGAGGTTGTGTGTGTGAGAATGAGTGTGTGTGTTCTTGTGCCTAACTGCATTAGTGTTGATTCCTATACAATAAACAGAAGTACATTAAAGTTGCAAAGCCTTCAAAATCATTCAAAAGTGTCTTTTGTCAGCAGGAAGAGCGGAAAACTTACTAACACTTCATCAAGTTAAGCATCATTACTACAACTCATTCGTGAAGTGTGCGGTTCGTTCAGCGTAATGAACGAGTTCTCAGATCGTGTGTGTTGTTGAGGAGAGCTGTGGCGTTCCCTTGCTAAGTGATCAGATACATCAATTCCACCCGCTGAATATCTGTACGACAGGAAGAAACCAACCACAACACCCTAGCAACAGGATAGTAGAGAGCGGCGCTTGCAACACCAAGGTCAGGGTTCGATTCCCAGGGAAAGCAAGAACTGATTAGAATGTCAATGCCTTTCTTGAATGCAATGCAAGTCGCTTTGGATAAAAGCATGAATGTAAAAAAAAAATTCAGAACATGCAAAATTGAGTAAATCAGAGCTTCCTGTCGGGGTCACATTCACTCGCACACAGATACGGCAGAAACACAAAACTGACAGGCATTAAAACCAACACACAAAAGCTCTTCCGAGTCTTAATGTAATATAATGCACTGATGCTAATTCCCTTCCTCTGAAAGCCTGAACACATCATTCCTCACGCAGAGCAGAGAAAGCATGCTTTATTTCTGCCATATGGAGCCACTGATACAGATTCAGAGGCCAGATCTCGGAGAAAGAAAGCACCTGACGACTGGAGAAATGAAAAGAGACAGAGTTTCGTTTGAGAATAAAGAGAGGAGGCTTGTGTTTTAAGACAAATTTTCCCTGAAGGCCAGAGAGACAGGCGGAGAGGTGAGGAACAATCAAATGTGTGAACTACAGACGTGTCAAACTCTTTAAACAGAGTTAAAAGAACATTTCCCTCCAAATACCTGCAGTAAAACTTCCTGTTTCTGTCAGATTTCTTCCAGTGGCTCGTATTCCAGAGCGAAAAACTGTGTAACGGTACACGGATTTGGAAAAAAGAGGACAGAATCACTTTTAACACAGTCAGATCGTTGCAAAACAACAACTTGGAGAGAGTTGACCCCAAAAAATGTAAATAGCCACCTTCGTATTGCTCCAAGCCTATAAATTAAGAGACTTTGATGCTGTTGTGTGGTGTTTTTTGGGCCATTTTGGAACAGGTCACCGTTCATTTGCATGGTAAAGAAAAAGCAGCAACATAAAACATAAAACACCTCTTTCAAAAAATGGAAGAAAGAAAATCAGAGGACTTTTAAAATGCAAAATAGATCAGATCTGTAATATGACACATTTGAGGTAAATAGCATATTCAATAAGAACCTAAAATGCTTATTTTTCCGCTCACCGAATAGCAAATTCTGCTCGACAAATAGAAAACGTATATATTTTTGTGTTTTAGATACAAACTTAGGTGTGATACTAATGGACGAGGGTTTGGCCACGCCCCCAGTGAGCAAGAACCAATCAGAAGCTCCCATCAATTAATCCCGCTGTATTCAGCAACACAACACACCTGGAACACTAATAGTTTCCAAATCCAGAGTTTGATCCGGAATAGAAAGGTCTGCAGATTTTACAGAAGTGCCGACATGTGCACAGATCAATGCGTTACAGTACGGATCGATGCGGCACAGAACTGCAGAATCATATGAAGTTTATAGCCTGTAAATTAGATTCAAACACTGTATAAAGATCCTGAGCACACGCCATTTACCCCACTCAATCTATTTCTCACAGACAGATAATCTCCGAAAGATAAACCGAAGTTCCTCCTCAAGAAGTTCAGCAAAAAAGCTCAAACTGGCTCCGATTAGCTTGAATACTCTCAATAAAAACGCAAATATTTCTCATTTGTGACACCATTGACTCATGTGTCTGATTTCTTTCTTCAATGAGCCGTTTAACTCTTTACAGAGCAACCAGAGCTCTCAAATCATCTTGTGGGGACGC
>JAWRVZ010000066.1:3226843-3319343 GCA_037043235.1 Rhodeus uyekii
TGTTTGCTAACAACAAAAGGCATATGTGCAGCAACTAACAGCAGAGATTTACCAGAATACAATAAAAACACCTTCTATTCTCCATACAAACCTTTAATTATATTCTCCAACATTGCAAACACAATGATCGCTCACAGCGTAAACAGTCACACACACATAAACACATTCGCTCATAACAGTCATTTCACTCTGACACAGTTCTGAAAGTATTGCGCACGCGGTTACTATGGTTTCTTTACAGACTCTAAAATGCTTTGTTGCTTTTTGCCTTTAACAGTCTGCTTGAAAACAAATGCTTCTATCAGTAACAACGTCTTTGTCGATGTCAGTGTAATCTGGGAATTCCTGGACATTGATGGTGAACTCAAAGGCTTTATTTTTCTGCCACTTCCGCGAGTTCTTCTTCTCTTCGACCATACGGCCCGCGATCCACATGCAAGGCAAACGCAGCGCATGCGCAGTGAACTAGGCACCATCATTAGTCACGGATAACCATGTGAAGTGGCGATTTTGTCCCTCTTTTATGCTCGAGATATTAGGGTTCGGCGACAAAAGAATCGACATAACCGATGAGAAAATGCTGAGACAAATAGGGAGTTTGGCGGAAAAACGTCGACATAATAGGATTAGCGAGTTAACCGTGACTCGAGATAATGGATTCCACTGTATTTTTAAGTAAACCAGAATAAAAAAAATAAATATAGACGTGATTAAATGTTGTCTAGGCCTGTATGAAAGTGTTAATTGTGTTTTAACTGGTTTTGAGAATGACACTCTTTGCTTTGATTCAGTGTGAGAATTGTTCTGCATGCAAATCATACAAAATGAATGAATCAGCGAACGGCTCTGCACATTAAACGGTAATGGGAATGTTTTAATCACATTTAAGCTTTGTAGACAGTGTTGAAAAGCATAAATAAAAGCATCGCAATTGATTCCCACTGACAGCAGTCGAGCCTCTGCACCGCCGGACTCGACAAACGCCATCGCGTTATTTCCAGCAACATCTAATGCATTTCCTTCCTTCATTTTACATTCTCTTGAACCAACTTGGATCAGAATTAGAGAGTTTGTGCTTTCATCCGTGTTTTCCTCTTTGTCTTTTCATCTTCCAAAGGCAACGCTCTTTTCATTTCTACACGACGCTTTCAAACGCTTCAGATAAATCAGAATTTGCTCAGCGAACAAACAGGACAAAAAGCAAAGTTAGACCTAAAACAAAGTGCAGAAGCTGCCATTAGCTCTCAACAGGTGATCAATCGCCTCAGCCTGATTTCAGAGCTGACAGTCCCTTTCTGCAAGGCATTAGCATGTTAGGATGCTTAACCTCTCGCTGTGACTCAAGATTACCGAGGAAAACAGCACAAGCTCATCCATCTCCATCAGAGCCGTGTTGATGACAGGTGGGCACGGCCATAAAAGTGGGGCTCATCTGGGTGGAGTGAATTCCTCCCTCACAAGTCCATTTCTACCTCATAAAACATGGAAATTGAGCATCCCAGAGGGCACATATCCCACAATGCATTTCCACACCTATTGGTAATACATTCAGAATCTAGTCCGATGTATTGATTGAACTCAAGTGTTTCTCCAACTCCAGATCTAATCAGCAAATTCAATTACCTTATGGGTAATTCAGTCTGATTTCAACTCGTTTTACTAGATTTACCTATTTTCCGAAGACACACAACATCAGGCACATATTAAAGTAATGAAGCACATTTTTATCCTTCAGGCACTGAAATAGCCTCTGTTTTTGACAGAAATGGACACCATTTATTTTCAAGGAAGATAGAGACACCAAAGCTGTCGGATTATAAATCACACAACCGCCAACCCAATCAGATCATCTTGATTCAGTGATATTTCAACATATTATTTTACAATATAGTTCATTACATTTTCAGAAAGCGTCACCACAGTTGGTAAAGCCTAAATAAAAATAAAAAAATCCCACCTTTATCATTTGCATTATATTTCTGATATGGACACCATTTATCTTAAAGCCAGTTACAGAAAACACTCTTTATAAATAAACTTTATAAAGTAAATATATAAATATTTACTTAATATAAATATTTAAATTATAATGTATGAAAATGTCAAATTATATATTTAAAAAAAAAAAAATTCTATCGAATACATTTTGTTAAATATTTATACATAATTTTTCTGAATAAATGTCTAATTAAAAAAAGGACAAATATTTGTAAAAAATTAAATTATATATGTATATATTTGTTTGTACAATTTTTTGTCTATATATATATATATATATATATATATATATATATAAATAAATATTAATATTTAAATCTATACTGAAGCACAAATTTGTTCAAATTTGAAGTTCACGACTTTCCTACTGGATTTCTTGCATGGCATTCATATGCAAAATGTGTAAAAATTGTACATATACGTATTCATGCATTTATTTCTCAGACGCTTTTATCAAAGGCGACTTACAATTGAGGAATGCGACCTTATTAAAAGATACACTTTTACGTCATCTACCACCACACTTGTATTAGCATCTTAAGAATGGCTCAGATGCATAAAAACATCAAACTGCATGAAAAAGCATTCAGTTATACAGGAATATATTTGCTGCACCTCTTCTCGGAGGTGATGGCGCGGGTCTGGAGGGAGCGTTTGCAGAACGGTAATTGATTATGGCAAGACAATGAGGGCTGATTCTGTGCGCCCCACTCTTTCATCACTCACACGAGTGAGAACAAGCAGCCGGGCCCACGGGGAGCATTATGGGGTCCTCAAAGGGGCCGGGGGGGCTGTCAAATTATTTTCCCCTCCAACGAGAGACGGTTTCTGCAGTCTTCAAGACACAGCAGGAGGGGGGAAGTCACTTCTGGTCCATTGACACAATGGCGCTATTGAAGGAGGCTCCGACAAAGACTTTGCCATTAATCAAATTACAATAATAAAGCCCCACTGTTGCAAGCAAACGTGGCGAACGCTCAACAGTGTGAAATGCGATGCGGAGCAATTGCCCAACGCCTGCTGAAGTTCAACCAAAACACTGTACGACTCCATGAACTCTGGCAGTGGAAAGACAAGAACACAAACCTCAGTGAAACACGCTCACAGCATTGTAATCGGATGATTTGGAAAACACTTTTGGATTCTTTCACCTTCAGTTCAAACCTGTGGTCTGAAACGAATACATTCGCCACAAGTTTGCAGACGAACAGTCCGTCTAATTCCATAAATTGGATGCTACCCTCTCTGCGCCCCCTAAAACGTTGTTTTTCCAACCCGAAACGAAATGCAAAACACATCCCCGTGCCCTAAATGAAAGTGGCGTGAGCGGTCGGCAAAACTTCTATCCAGCTTCCAGCGAGGAATCGGAGCCAAGCAGGAATTGATTCTACACGCCATTAACTCCCAGCAGAACCGGCCGATACACAAAGCACAGCAAAACAGCCTCTCAAGCAGTAATTCCACACTCATCTGGAGACAAAGGCGCAATGGCAACAGGAAATGGAGGGTAATGATGACAAATAATAGTTCTGGAATCAATTAATCTCTCGGGATGTCCTCGGGGAAACGGAGGATCTCTGTAACAATGGAAGTCTTGATTCAAAGGTGGAATGAACATTCATGACAAAAAAGCTACAGAGCGCGGTTCGATTTCTGTGCATCTCTCAAACACCCTGCTCGTCATGAGACAACACTGATAACAAGCAGAAACGCTTCTTGAGCATCAACTCATCATATCAGAATGATTTGTGACGAATCATGTGACACTGAAGACTGGAGTAATGATACTGAAAATACAACTTTAATCACAGGAATAAATGACACTTTACTATATATTCACATAGAAAACAGCTGTTTTACACTGATATAATATTACACTGTTTTACTGTATTTATCATCTAATAAATTCAGCTTTAATCACAGGAATAAATGACACTTTACTATATATTCACATAGAAAACAGCTGTTTTACTCTGATATAATATTACACTGTTTTACTGTATTTATCATCTAATAAATTCAGCTTTAATCACAGGAATAAATGACACTTTACTATATATTCACATAGAAAACAGCTGTTTTACACTGATATAATATTACACTGTTTTACTGTATTTATCATCTAATAAATTCAGCTTTAATCACAGGAATAAATGACACTTTACTATATATTCACATAGAAAACAGCTGTTTTACACTGACATAATATTACACTGTTTTACTGTATTTATCATCTAATAAATTCAGCTTTAATCACAGGAATAAATGACACTTTACTATATATTCACATAGAAAACAGCTGTTTTACTCTGATATAATATTACACTGTTTTACTGTATTTATCATCTAATAAATTCAGCTTTAATCACAGGAATAAATGACACTTTACTATATATTCACATAGAAAACAGCTGTTTTACACTGATATAATATTACACTGTTTTACTGTATTTATCATCTAATAAATTCAGCTTTAATCACAGGAATAAATGACACTTTACTATATATTCACATAGAAAACAGCTGTTTTACACTGATATAATATTACACTGTTTTACTGTATTTATCATCTAATAAATTCAGCTTTAATCACAGGAATAAATGACACTTTACTATAAATATTCACATAGAAAACAACTGTTTTACATTGATATAATATGTCACAGTATTTACTTTAAGTTTTAGTGTATTTTGGATCAAATAAATGCAGCTTTGATGAGCAGAAGTGACTACAAAAGTTTGAACAGTTGTGTATTTGCATTTAGATTTTTTTTAAATACAATATTTCACAACGTCATTAAATTATTAGTGTTTTAAAACATTACATTTAAGTGAGCAAATAAATGGAAAAATGCAAAAATAAAAAATGAGCATGCACGATAACAATAACAATAACAATACTATAAATGACTAAATAAAAAAACAATTAAAAAAAAGTATATGTTGACCAACAACCATGTTATATGTCTCGTACATTCCTAATAATTTGCTACTGGAATAACAGCATAAGGTTTAATGGCACAGGAAACTCTATCGCCCCCTTGTGTGCCCAGGTTTATTTGGGCTGTTGGAAATACACAAACATTTGCGACTAGATTTTCATATTTGCGTATGAGAATTGAACTTGTTGAAGCGAGAGGAGGGCGCACAGCTCGCCTGGGGGGGAATTAGAGGATAAAACTGCTCAAGTGTTTCTCTTTCATTCTCTCTCTCTCTTCTCCTTGGGTGGGCGCACAAGGAAGTCTTTGAAGTCTCACCTACATCTGCTCAAATATTGGTTTTATTTCTGCGAGAAGAACTACTTGATTTGTTTCAGTGAGCGGTGAGAATACCAAAACCCTCATACTCAGACCAAATAATTTAATGCGTGTTTACAAAGAGGGTATATTACGCTCTCTAAAGATTTGAAGGACTAGAGAACTGTTTGCAAGCCAGGGTTACTGGGTAAATACAGTCTTTACAAAGTATAAAAAGAGCAGGAGGAGTATAAATTAAAGAATTAACCAAATATTTGATATTACGAGGGTCCAAAACAAACAACAATTGGTTTGAAAAGCCAATATAAGTGAAATATTTAAAATAATTTAATTACTATATTCACATACAGTTGTACTGTAATGGTAAGGTAATAAAAAACACATTATACGATTGGTATATTGGAACGTTTATGAAAGGGGAAGGAAGAAACAAAGTCGCGTTAAAAATGCAACGAAACAAGCCCTCATAACGACACACTACTTTACATATAAATATATCATTTAGGAAAATATGAACTTCTGTTTGCTGTAGAATATAACTTTTATAGTTTTTCTAGAGATGCACGGATATGAACATTTTGACCGATAACGGATTAATCCAATTTTTTATTTGATCAGCCTGATTAGAAAAACTAAAATCTCTGCATTAAAACACATACAGTAAAATAGTTTGAACCAGAGTAATATTCCTTATAACCTTTCAAATTAATTTGACATTTCTATGGTGAATTTTCTCTATAATAAAACAAATACGGTTTATATAATAAGGTTTCATTTTGTTAGTATGAACCAACAATTAATGAATAAACATTCTACAGCATTTATCAGTCTTCATGTTAATCTCAACATCTGGTAATGTCATATTTCCTTATTTTAAGAGCAAAATGTTTGCACATTCTGTCACAAAGATTTTATTATATTTTGTTCCAATCTGCTTTACATTTAGGTAAAACCAACCATAATTAAAAAAATAAAAACATTTTATTTTGCATTGGTTTCAAGACATTTGTCCTGCTTGAGCTTTTGTGTTGTTTTAAGAACTTTTTAAATATGTTTTTTTGTCTTATTTTAATATATGTTCTTATCAAGTAAAATTCTCTCACCCCATTGGCAGATAATTTTGCTTAAATTTTAGTTTTTTTTGTTTTATATATATATATATATATATATATATATATATATATATATATATATATATATATATATATTAATATTAACTTATAAAGGCACAAAAGGCTGCGGATACATAAACGAAGTGCTAGTCATGGTGTAACTCCATTCATGCACTCTTTCCACACAACATTGGTTAAGTAAGTTGTATTCTCATTATAATCTTATGTAGTTTATCTGACAGAGGAACGTTTATTGGCCGATACGGATATGGTGGCTGATATATCGTGCATCCCTAAGTTTTTCCTCTTCACAGCGTATGGCAAGACAATAAAACTATAACGCAGGACCTGCTCAGGGACACAGAAAGCAGTTGGCGAGGGATGGGAGGTGGGAATTGCATCGCCATGGCAACGCTCTAATGATGACTGACGCTTCAAATCGACCAATAGGAGATTCCCACTGGGAATACCCCTTCTAAACCACGGACGACAGGTTGCCTTGGGCTTGTTTCTCTCCCAGAGAACACAAATTGACAGCACTGACGCGGACCTCCTCCTGTCCTCCAGGGACCTCAGAGTCAAACATCAGTGATGCAACCGACTGTTACCACAAGCGTCTCACGTCACGGCCTGTGTTCAACACTGCAGAGAACTTAGTCCACCACCAAAAAACATTTAAGTAATCATTAAAATGTTTTTAAAAAATTAACCGTAAATAATGTAACGCACATCTGTATGTTTGGGATTTGTTAATTTAACAGTGTCATTAAGTGATTAGTGTTTTAAATTAAGTGAGCATTAAATAAAGGCAAAGGTAAGTGCAAAAGTAGAACAAAATGAGCATTCAGCATAAACAATTAATTCAAATATTGCAATTAATTGATAAAATATATTTTGTGAAAAAATGTCATAAATTATAAATTCTGAGTAAATAATACTACTAAAAATATATTAACATTTAATTGTTTTAAACTATATTATAAATGCAAAATTATATATATATATATATATATATATATATAAAAATAAATGTCTTTGCATTTATAGTGTAGTTCATTTAAAATAATTTAATATATGTAAATTGAATATATAGTATATAAAATATATATGTTCATTTTTTGTAGTACAATATAAAATTAATTGTATATTTTATTAATTATATATATATATATATATATATATATATATATATATATATATATATATATATATATATAATTAAAATGTAAATTAATTAGCTAATTCTTACATCACAAACATGCAGTTTTTAACTCAAATGTATGGACTTCATATACTGCAATTGCTGAGGCTGCCGTTTCTGACAGGACAGGAGACAGACGAAGAAAGAAAGAGAAAGTATCAGACAGAACGTCTGCATCAACACTCAGACGGCATCCAAAACCCGACTGGCATCCCACCAAACACACACACACACACACACACACACACACACTGAATGCAGTCATACTGGTGAAGGAACCAATGGAGCGCCGCTTCGAGATTCGCTCTCTTTCAGAGCCGATTAAACATTGAGGAAAATGAGCCAAATGCCAATTAAAAGAAGGCGAGTCGGGGAACAACAGCAGAGGCGGCGGTGGCGGCGCGGTGTGCAGTGATTTCATTAGTCTATATGTGATAGATCCTGCACGCAGTTTGGACATTGATTAATGAAGAGACACCCACAGCTCTATTAGAAAGCTCCAACAGCTTACACACACATGCAGGCTTTACCGTCTGCCATTGATTAATCCGAGAAGAGAAAAGTCACTATCAGAGCAACTACATTGATCAGAACACCAATAAATAACCCCATAACTGGCTTATCACCCAAATCCAATCCTCTAGAAACTCACAGAAAACAGAGAAAGTCATGGGTCCACATTAAGAGACTGTGAGCCTCATTACATTCCCCAGTGTTTTCTTTTCCAAAACCACTGGTTCAGTTTCTATCAAAACACACAAACACTCCATTAAACTCTGGAAACGTCGTTTCTGCAGCCACAGGGTTTCAGACTTTAGCTTCATAAAACAATAAGCACACCACTGACCTTTCCTCGCCGGTGCTAATGAAAGCCAGGAGGAGAGCCCTCCATTAAATAACCATGTGTGCTTATGTGTTGTACCATGTTGGTTAATGTCAGGTTTAACAAGAGCATCGGAATGAGTTGCAGCTCAAAAGATTTCGAACTTGACTTATCGATGCATCAATTTCTAGGGTGGAAAAACAGGCTCTGAATTGGTTAAACCTGCAGGTCTCGAACCGGGAACTTGTTACCTTCAGAAACCAAAGACGGGATTAACGTCTTCAAGTTACTTTTCAACACACAACGTGAAACTAGACATTGCTAAACTGGACTGGTCACATAGTACATAAAAAAGATTGTATGACTGGTGACGCAACTCAAATTCGGCTGACGGTAAACTGTTTATAAGCTTTTGTTTTGAAACGATTATCAGCAACCAGAAACCGACTCATGACGCAGCCAAGTACTCTCGAAATTCAACGTTATAATTTCCCCAACCAACCACAAATTCAGTGGAAATGGAGATGAACATCACAAATATTTGCACGTACCACAGTGCAATTGCAACACACCCAAGCACACATCACGTGGAGCCGGTTTGATCCAGAAATCGTACAAACCAGCATCCGTGCCTCCCCTGCAGGGAGAGACACACCACGGCAAATCAATGACCTCTGATTCTGATTCCTCCAGCGCCGAACGGCCCGCTCAGGTCAGCAGAACCCAAACGGACTCTGCAGAGCTTTAATGACCTCCACAGTCCCGTCTGGAGAGCAATAAGACCAGAGGGAGAAAAGAAACTCAAAATTCAAGAGCATCTTATTCAATGTGGAGTATTGCATTTTACTTTGCAAACATTGTGCACCGACTAAATAATTCAAAGCAGACAAACTGGGAGAGAAAGACCTTTTTTACTCCTCTGTTGCTTTGAAAAGCAAGTCACATCCCGGCGTAATTATAGGCGTGATATCAGAACAATCTCTCTGGGTAGACAAGGTAGATTGACAGCTTTTCCTCTTCTGGATTTGATGCATTTAAGAGTTTTTCCACCCTCAGAATGCATCATTTCGTCTTTATCTTGCTCGCGCACATGCACACGGTCAAAGACCAAGAGCAAAGACTTTAAAAGGTCACTTAAGAAGAAAACAAGTAAAGAAACATGCACTTCTAAACAGCACAGTGTGAAGAATATACAGAATAATGATTATTTCTTTAGAAAATGCCATACAAAGATAATTTTTAATTAGATTTGGCGTAAACGTCCTTTTTTAGCCACAAACTCCCCATTAATTGCCATTCACAACTCATTTTATTAAAGTAATGTGATGCATTTCATAGAGAAATAGGAGGGAAAACTTCATTTGATCCGTTAGGATCTGGTCACACCAAAACGGAGCCAGAGATAAATGATAATTAGCAAAAATGCATAATCTAATAACATGCATGGATAAAGCGCCTATGAAATTGATTGAGATTACAATGATAAGCATTGTAAGTGCAGTGCATTGTGGGATATACACTATTTCATGCAGTGTCCTCTGGTTGTTTACTGGCAATGCCTCAAATCTCTGGTTCTTTGATTCTTTCACATTTGATGTTTCTAGGCTCTAGGCAAACTCAAAGTTTTCATATAGAAGTAGCGCAAGTTCAGATCCCAGCTGAGGCGTCATGGGGTCATGGGTCGTCGTGAAGCAAGTTAATCTGCAGACCCGATTGGCCGGAGCAGCTGAAATAAAACACCGAGCTTGTGTGTGCAAGACGGGAGCATGTTGCCATCAGGTGCTTCACAGCTGAAACAGAACGGCAGCAGAATATTTACCAGCCCGTCTGTGACATCTGTGTGTGTGTGTGTGTGTGTGTGTGTGTGTGTGTGTGTGTGTGTGTGTGTGTGTGTGTGTGTGCGCGTGTCTACCCTCTCCTCTGAACCAAACACCTGGAGAATCTTCTGAATGGATGATGACTGCAGTACTCATGCTAAATTGCAGTATGTATACTGTGCACCGCTGGGGATTTTCTGGATGAAATGCTCATGATAAGCACACGCTTTTTGAATGGAAGTGTAGCCCACAATTCAAACTACATTTGAATTTGAACTTACTTTGTGACCATTGCAAAATTGCTGTACTGTTTTCTCATATTATATGGTAGAAGAGTACAGAAATGCCTTGAGATATGAGCTTCCCGACATACGTGTAATCTGAGATACGAGCAAGCCATTAAGCAAATTTTTGCTTTGAGATACGAGTAAATATTTGAGATATGAGCAGCTTACAGACGCTAGAGGTGTTCAGCACTCGCAGCAGCTCAAGCTCCTCATTTATGGGTAATTGCATATGATCTCCACTAGAGGCAGCTTGGTTTTACAGCGGGGGTTACCGGGGGCAACGAGTGATTCATCAATATTAAGCTGGGAGCAGCACGAGTTATGAGTGTTCAATAATAATAAATATGAGCTTCTGAGTCTATCCAAGACACAACACGGGAAGAAACACTACACTTCCGTATTCCGCATTATTATTTTAGAATCACTTATATATTATTAGCATTTACTAACATTTTAAATTAGCGTTTATTTTAATATTTTCAAATATTTTTTTTGATTCATTGAACGTTTTTGTAACTGCATTTTTGTCTATCTTTTTTAAATAATTTTAGCTTTAATTCATATTTTAGTAATTCTAATACTTATTTTATTACAGTTAGTTACCAAGAGACAATTTCTGTTGTCAAGTTTAAGTTTTTCCATCTAATATTTATATTCATAACACTTTTTTTGAACAGCACTTGAAAAATTAAACAAGCAAACGAACTGAGGTCATGTGACAATGCCGCGTTACAGTGACATTAATCACTGGATGGTATTTCATACTATTGAAAAATAATAACAGGCACGTGCAATATATACGCTGCATTAAGCAAGCATTGCAATTCAAGCATACCGAACTCGTAGCATTCAATGTGTGCATGTACGCAAAATTAAACTCTCCGGAGGCCATTCTGCATGCTTGCTTTAGTTTTCCTGTGCAGGAAATGTGGCGTGTTGAGGACGAGGCTTGGCGGTGTTTAGCGCTCTATAGGGTGAGATTAAGAACAGAGGGGAAGTCATACATCACTGCCTACAGAAGTGCTGAGATGATAAATCAACCCGAGAGATAGAGAGAGGGTGTAAGGGCCTGACTCCAGATCAGTGCTAAACACACGGGCAGCCGGCCTGAAGCGTCGCATGAATAAAACTTCTGAGTCAAGAACAAGTCTGACATTTCTCTTGCCAACAAGATTATATAGCCAGAGGAAATTGAGCACACGTCAAACCATAGGTAGCGAACGTCTAAGGCATCCTAACTGGAACTGAACCTCAAAAATAACCCAAATACTCAAAAAACAAGTGGCGGCATTACATTGTATACATGTTCTGTTGAGTCCACACCTCACGTCTGGTCTGCTGCTTTCATTTTAATAAATCACATTTACAATCGCAACATGCCGGTTCTCGTCCTGCAAAAGCGAAATGAGGAACCAATCTGACGGCTTTCAGATAATTGCTTCTCTTCTCAGCACCTTCATAAGCTCTTTAACCAAAGATAATGTAAGCAAGTGTCCCGGCGAGCGGTATAATCCCGCACTGATTTGAGCCATATGGACTGAGGCTTTAAAATCAGGTGAATCTCACAGTAAAAGTAAGCCATCGGATCTGTCCTACCATCGTTCTTGACCAAACCTAGAGAGGATTTCGTTCACGAACAAGTCTGATGAATTCAGATTAACCGTCACATGGCTTTTATTCCCCTGATTCATTCGCGGAGGGTACGACCCCCACCTGGGTCGGGGGCAGATTTAATCTAATAGAGCCAATGCCAGAAAATGATCCACGACATCCTCTCTGAAGAGAAATGGGGTTATCGGGGCATTTCCACCATTCATCTGTGACCGTAACAGAAGCTTCCTGATTAATAAGAAATCTGTGCCCAATCAAAAATCTGATTTATAGTCATGAGATTGACTTTGAGATTACCATGTTTTTTTCTTGTTGTCTGAAAGTGACTTTGAGCTGCTCCGGCAGAAGCATTACTGAGTATTTGGAGATTTGTGCAACCTTATTTCTTTTTGGAAAGAGCTACTGCGGGGGAGAGTCAAAAGCACCGCTGACATCCGCCGAGAGATATTCAGAAAATGTCACTGTTAAATCATGTTCTAAAGGGCATCCTCATCCACCGACATAAAAGACGCTGTTGGGAAGGCAAAAGTAAGCCATGAAATCAAAAATCACCCTGTTTACTTTAATACGCGTTCCTGGTCTTGTTGTGAACGATTTATTGTTGCATGTCAATCGAAAGCGAAATAAAATGTTTGCTTTCATAATCTTTCATCCAAATGCAATAACTTGCTCTGCCTCCAAAACGACCTTTGCTAAGCTGCATCTTAAAAATTATACTTGAGTTGCTGTCCAGTCATTTTCTAAGAAAGGTTATTTTCTAATGCCAGTCTGCGTGGTTGGATAGCTGCAATTTTATTGAAATTCTCCAAGAACACAGATGCCCCATGGACTCGCATTTGTAAAGAGCACAAGCTCGTTGAAGGAAATGCTCTTTAAATCTTGTGAGCTAGCAACGGTAACCAAGAGGGGCGGAGTCAATCCAGTCGACTGCAAATAATACTGACGGTAAAATGCTTGGATCTATAACACCTCTACATCACCTCAAGCACTTTGTTTGCGATAAAGAGAGAGGGAGGGAGGGCAAAGGAGCAAGTGAAAATGAGAATGAGTAAATGATGATTATAAATGAACTCTATTTAACACCTGTGTTTAAATTTAGTCCAACTCCTGCCATGACAGCGCCTCCAAAATGCAACGGAGACCGACGGATAGACAGAACAGAGCGATAAACAGTCAAATAGAATTACAGAATGATAGCTAGAATAATACAGTTAGACAGAACAAGAACGATAGACTGATGGATAGAATGACAATAGACAGAATGAGTCACAGATCAATTGATAGAACAAATGGTTGGTAGAGAGAAAATGATAGAAATCTGTCAATCACGTTGTTGTTGTTTCTATCTATCACTCTGCCCATCACCAGAAAGACGCGAATAGAGCAATAGAATTATAGATAAAACAATAGAATGACAGAATCTTACCCAAACAGGTAGAACAATAGAACTACAGGCGAATAGAATGACAGTTTCAGAACAATAGAATGTTGTAGAGATGGATGGAATGACACAATAGATTCAGCTAAACTCTAGATTGCAGTGTTGCGGGCTGATCTTGCGCTCCTGTGCACTTAGCGAGCGGATCTCCTTCAGAGCGAACGCCTTCATTATTGAAAAGCTCTGCTCCGCGTGGCTCTTATGCCGCGGGTTCACGTGCAGGTGAACCGGTGAATCACGTGACGTCTACTGAACCCACAGAACGTGGTCACGAGGGCAGAGCGCCGCGTCCTCCAGACCCGGGAGGACCCAAACCATGATGCCTGAATTGTGCGCTAAATAATTGATTGCCACCCTGGACTCGGAGTCAGCAACTCCGGTAGATGAGATGATATTTATGGAGCCTCTTGGGCCTGAGCCAGGGAAGGATGGTCCGTTTATGGTGAGGTGATTAACACGGATATGAAAGAAGCTTTCAATTGGTCTTTAATCTGAGGGAGTAAACAGAAACACGTGTTAAACAGCCACAACAATAAACTTGACGTGTTCTCAAGGTGAGGACCTGAATGAGCTGATGTATTAATACCGTGCTGAAGAGCGCAGGGAGGAAAAAGTGAGGCATGCTACATGAAAAAGAAAAAAGAGAGGAAGATCTATAAATCTTTCAGGAACGAGTGTGTTCAGCAAGAAATTGCAGCATGTTGAGTCAACAGAGAAAGAGTCTAGCAAAGATTTAACACACCAAATCACTGCTTCATCATTCTGCTGTGAAGATTCACATCTCAGTGCGAGTCCGTTACTACACACACCTAACGCCCGCGGCGGAATATAACAGATTTACACAACGCTCACCTTCAGACCATCAGATTAGAAAATTTGTTGCAGAATAGATTATCAAACTGGCACACATCCAACACATGATATATTTAGGGAACAAGCACAGAAGGTCATGGGCACCTATTGTATATTTTGTCGTTCTTATTATTCTCTCGTTTCTTCTTGCAGCTCAGGGAGAAAGTGATGAAATTTGGCACACGGATAGAAGACAGTCTGAACTGCCACCGGAGCAAATCTGGAGGCTCTAACTCAATCCCTCTAGCGCCACCAACTGGGCAAAGTTTCACTTTTGGACCAAAATGGTATAGAAACAATTATTCGTTTCCCCTCTGATTCATTGGATAAGGTGGACTCAACTGCACCCTATGACATTACTCTGATTTTCACAAACAATTGAACAAGATCATCTTCAGATCATATTGATAGAAAGTTATGGAATTCAAGAGGATTCGTCAAAGAAGTTTTGAATAACGTGCAAACGAAGAACACACCAAAATGAACACAAGGCTATATCTCACGCTTTATTATATTCTGACAAAACTTGGTGTGTTTTATAAACATGACTTAAGGCTACCTGCAGATTCAGAGCAGTGCCACCTAGCGGTCAGGAGATATGAAAAATTTGTTGTTTTGCTTATAACTTCTCAACGGTTTGGCTAATAAAAAAATAATAAAAACAAAACTGGTGCCTTTAGATTCAGATACTATTGGCCATATTGAATTTTGCCGTAAAATGCAATACTTTAAGAATGCACTGCCGTATCGTTACGAAACTCCAAGTATGTGTTTTTGCCACCGAGTGGTCAAAAGTATTAATTCAATTTCCAAAACTTTCTTTGATTAAATTAACCTATTGTAATGAAACTGGTATTAGCAGATTCCTTGGGTCATGGAAAACACCATTTTTGCCATAGACAGTTGGTCCAATTTTCACCAAAATGGAATCGTATCATCTTCGGCAAAAGTTATGGATTTCATGTCGATAGACGAAACCGTTTTTGTATACAGCATCGACAAAGTTGATGGTATGATGCCAAAATGAGTCTGAGGCTGTATCTCTGCAATGCTACACTGACAGCAAACTTTGCATGGATTTGTCGCTTTACTCTGACCTCACCACAACAGTTTCATCTATTGCCCTTATCGTGACTTCTTTCTTCTTTGCATGTAGATATACTTTTTTCGCTCACTTACAACGATTTTCCCTCTCGTGTGAGACATTGTTGCATACATTGTTGCATACATATCCCCTACAATCTGGACCACGTACATTATGTTTCACCATATTTTATTTGCACAACTCAATAGGTTTTTCTCAAAATACCATTGTCAGTCTTATCCCTTTTTAATTTATTCACCCCTCAAAGACATTCGGACCCCTTTCACAACACGATCGGTCGCCTACACTTTTGCATGTTAAAAATACTGAACTAAAACTCACCTAACACTCTTTTCAAACATTATGTTCTGACTGAAATGGCATGAGACTTTAATCCCAGGTCAGCACAAGACTGTAAAGCATCTTCTCGAGGCCAGATTAGTTGACATCTCTGTGCGAAGGCATTTGAAAGATGTAGATGAAAAGGGTGGAAATGCTGGATTACCATTCCATTACAATGCAAATAGATCTCAAGGTGGGTCGTCGCCATGACAGCGAGACACCGGCATCGTGCCGCTCAGAGGGATTCGATTAATAACTAAATTAATTTAATGCAAAGGCTGCCATAACAAGATTTTATCCTCTCGCTTTGATGCTCACCAGTGTGTCAGTGGGGGTGGATCGTGAGAAAACACGAATATAAATAAACATTCTCGGCGGTGTAACCGGAATCGCTTCGGTCACATGAGGTGATCGTGAGGGCATAGTCTCATTTAGAGAAAAGGAGTGCGCTCACACACACTTCGGGGGCTGGCGTAACGAAGAGAAACTTGATATGCCCGCCAGCAAACAAACTCTGGCAGGATATGTTTAAGAGCTGTGACTAGCTTGCTTACATACACACACACACACACACACTCTTTTAGGACAGACTGACTGGCACAAATCCTACAGCTTGTCTGTGATAAGGTTACAAAACCAATATTGTCCTATGCATGGTTATCTTGTAGCCCGCAGTAACTATTACAGATTACCGGAGGAAACTCAGCATTGATTTAAACAAGGTGACCCAAAACTATGCATCACAATTTCTGTGAATTATTTTAGATTGATCCACAACAATGCATAACCAAAACTTTAAATTAATAAAATATTAAGGCTCAACATTAACACTCATTTTTTGAAAGGGCGAGTGAAAGAGAATTTTAAGCAGCAGCCCGATTAAAAAATAATTACTTGGGGAATCACTAAAATGATGCTTTTATTACATTTAGTGTTAGTGGCGATCGATAGCTGATTATAATGTATAATGTACTGACGGTAAGAAGGTTGAGTGGTTAAGGCTTGCAGAAATAGAGAAGTAGGGAAATAGAAACAATGTGCTTTTACATTTATAATATATGATACAGTTAACGTTAACGTGATGCAAGAGTTAACGTTTTCCTGAATACCATCCCGATTGAAAATGTGACACTGATGATGACACTTAAATAAAGTTAATATTAAGTCGCTAATATTTAAAATGCAATATTGAAACTGCTCCAATTAAAGACTATAGTTCTTCTCACAGCAACACTTATACTATAAAGCTATACATTACTGAAGGATTCAGTGCTTTTAACAAATCGGTTGAGTGAAAGATTCAATGACTCATTCATTAACATTTGCCTCATTCTTGAATAAATCAGCCGTTTGAACTGATTATTTGAATGAATGATACAATGACTCACTCATTAAGATTTCACTTGCCATAATCTACTGATGGATCATTTTTTCCCCAACATTTATTATTTGTATATTCCAAAAATTATTTCAAACAAATCTCATAACATTATTTAATGCAGCTATAACTTTTCAGAATTAACTATTTAATTTGATTCGCTCTATTGTGTCTTATTCAATTTGAATCTATTGATCAAAAGTAAAAATTTTAAATGAAAGATTAAGCATGCATACATTTAATGTGATTAGGGAAAATATCGAAATATGACAAAAATGCAGATGTAAAAGCTGATATGAATAAATTATATTCAACAAAAACAATTTCCATGTGACGCAAACAACCAATTTACTTCAAGCAAAGGATAAGGCTTAACGTCGGTAAGGCTTTGTTGGTATGTGCTAAAAACGATTGCTTTAGACAATTAGCCGAATGGATCAAGATAAGAAATAATCAATTAAACTCAAAGTTTTTACATGACATTAAAGTGCTTGCATAATATTATACACTATATGACTATAGGGAGATATTTAAATTCCTCCAAAACCTTACTATATAAATTATTTCCTGAAATGGACAGTTCACAGAATAATTACTCGGGGAGTAATCAAATCAAATCGCCTCAAACAACTACTGTGAACCGACTCTAAACAGTCACAGCAGAATAAATGACTTCTTAAAACCTCATAATAACTTGACACAGAGTGGCAGCCAATTCAATCAAGTATAAATTAGATGTAGCTCATATTAGCAGGGAAGGCGGGCCAGGAATTGAAAGGACAATAATTTACGATATGACAGGCAGTCAAGGATGTGAGACAAACTCGTTTTTTGGACAAGAAGGCATAGCAAGAGCCATTTATCCTACCCTGTGTTAGGCAGGGTTATTAATTAGCACTGAATGGGCGCACAGAGCGAACTCATCTGGCGTCACCATGGCGACTCGAGGCTCAAAGACAGGGTATCCATGAAGAAAGTTGTCCGCAGATGCCAGTAAAAATCTCAGCGCTGACAGAACGATGGCCAGAGACCTGGAGCAGACGGCAGGGGTCTTCATTAAGAGCTGACATCGGTCGACTTCAAGTGCGCAAACGCCACTGGAATCCATCGTGAATAAAGCATCACAACTGCTCTCAGATCAGACAACAACAAAGAGCAACTTCTATTGATTCTGGAGTAAACAGACTTTAGATGAACTAGTATGAGACGAAATGGCAATTACTTACCAATGTAACATAACCTGTCTAAATATATCAATATGCATGTAAACGGATGGACGCATATACGTTCACAGAGAAGACTCTGTCGATGTTTTGCAACCCAGATACAGAGAATCAAGTTGAGGGCTTTTCCACCAAGGACAGAGTGTATAATTCATCCTCAAATAAATAAACCAGCGGCAACAGCGCAGCCAAAGGCCCCAGATAGCTTACCGCATATCAAAGCAAACATTAGACCCAGAAACAAGCCGGCAAGTATTTCTGCTGCTATCACAGGCTTGCTAAAAAAACAGGTCTGTCTGTGTCAATCTGTGTCTCTCGCAAAAACAATAACATATGGACAAATACTATCATGTCCAAACAACTGACGAAACACCTACAGCATTTCTGCAGCTTGTAAATACGAGTACAGTAAAGCACTACATTACTTTTACATTTATGCATTTGGCAGATGCTTTTATCCAAAGCGACTTACATTGCATTCAAGGAACACATTGAATCAGTGCTTGCTTTTTTCTGGGATCGAACCCATGACCTTGAAGTTGTAAACACCAATGCTCTACTGATTGAGTTACAGGAAACCATTAAACGTTAAATGCATATGGGTTAGATTTCATGCATCTTTTAAGAGGATCATCCGAGTTAAACAACGTGGAAAATTTGGAATGGACAACAAGTCAAAAAAGAAAAGAATTCATTATAATAAGTGCCTGGAAATCTTCTGCCATGTTGCCAAAATGGCTTCAAAGAGGCTGATCGGATCAGATTGTACAGCTGGAACCGTTTTATAACAGATAAATATTTTATCCGTTTACTTTGGAATCTGACAGAACTTTCTACGGCTCTTGACATCAAGAAGCTCATTATAATTCTGCTCACGGCACGGCCACATCGCTCAAAAAATAAGGGTCAGTCCATCTCAAGCGAAACAGAACGAGCCTCTTGCTTCATACAAGCCCGAGATATGAGTCTGGCTTCATCTTGTTCTTTCAGAGCTGCTGTTCACTCAAGTGCTTCTTCATGCCGCTCCGAAGCGAGCTCTATTTTCCCAGCGACTGCACCCGGCAGGGAAAAGGCAGGTGGATAAAGAGAATCAGGCTCAAGTCAAGTGAGAGCTACTGACGGGAAAGGGGTGGCAGTGCGTATCTCTTGTCGAAGCAACTCGGAGTTCATCGCTGTGATTTGACATACAGAAGAAACAAATCAAGTAACTTAAGAGGCATAGAGACAAGAATGAGGAGAATGTGAAGGGTGGATCGTAAGGATCCGATTTCACTATTTGTGAGGTAAACGTTCACGGCAAACTGCTAAACTCCAAATGAACTCGTGACAAAACAACACGCATGAGAAAAACAAACCATGACATGAACGTGAAACGTGCAGAGGAAAGTTCCTCTTTAAAGGTGCATAACAGCAACTCGTCCCTCAGTAAAAAAAAAAAAAACATTAATAAATAGTATATGTAATATAATAAATAGAAAATTATTAAATACTTAAATATTAAATTAATATCATTATAAAATATTTTTAAATATTTATTGGCGCACACACACACACAAATACAGTTATAGTAGAAGAAAACCAGGCTACATAGAGTTTAAAGCAGAAATTGCATTAATAATTTAGTAAAACTGCCTTTATTATTGGAGCAGTAAAGTGCCCATTTAGCAGTGGAAATACTTTTCTAGGTGGCTGGTTATGCATTACCAAAATAATTCCTTTGGGTAAACATTGCCTTTTTGACCTTTATTCTTGCATGCATCGTGTGAAAGTAACCAGCTTAGTGTTATCATGACTAGGGCTGCCCTTTAATTACTTAAATATATACTATGGGCTGTTATACATATCATAAAGCATGAGTTTCGGCTTGTTTTTTTGACATGGAGAACATAAAAAACCAATCCTGTTTGCACAACTCTTATCTGAATGACCAAAATAACAAGGTATTTTAAGTTATTTCCTCTGTTATCAGGAGAAAATGCAAGCGAAGTGCGCCAATACTTCATCTTCCACATTTATCTGGGTTAACGATCTAAAGTTTCTACTACTTAATGATAAGATTTGATTGAGAAGATTGACAGGTGAACGTTTGGATTTCCTATCCGACATACAGTAACTTCCACAAAACGATCCGCTGTAAACGTGACTCACTGTGGAGGTTTTTTTTGTCCTAATACAATTTTAGTCGACTAAGCCTCTTCTCATCGACTAATGCTTAATCAACTATTAGAGAGCAGCTGTAATCAGGACAGCGTTGTAAGACTGGAGAGAATTTTACACAGTTAGGGTTAGTAAGTATTAGTCTTGTGACTACACTTATAAACCATGCACTTACATTAGAAGAAACCAAAAAGAAAGTGAAAAAAGACGAGTGAAAAAATTATTTTCTTGTGGCAATCAACATTATGCCATAGATGCAAGTCATTAGAGCTTAACGCGCATGAAACCGGAATATTTCTCCTGAGCTAGAAAAGAGCAATCTTTGAGCAATAACATTCAAATCATCACAGAGCCATCAGAGTGTGTGTGTGTGTGTGTGTGTGTGTGTGTGTGGGAGGGCTGAAAGACTCCTGCGGAGGATGTGAACAGCTATTAAAGTAGGATGTTTACAGAACACCTGCTCTGATGGTTTGAGAATGTGTGTGTGTGTGTGTGTGTGGTCCACCATCGTCAGCTGTACTATAAGTAGCTACTAGTCTGAATAAAAAAAAATATTCATTCCCACAACACAAGACTAACAAACAAGGAGAATACTGATGAATTTCAAAATGTAATGACTCTAAATTGTAATTTATGCCTCTAAATTTCATTGAAGGCATCTTCTATTTATTAAAATAAAGAAATGAACTGCACTAAAACAAACCATTACCGGTAATCGTGTAAAACACTTGAAATAAATGCTATGAAATGAACGGCTTTTCAGGTGGTCTAACAACAGGTTAGTATTCAGATAAGAAATACTACAGAAATTAGAAAGTAATCAAATGTAAAATAACACTGGATAGTGTTCAATTAAATAAAGATTAATGCTTACAATTAAAGTCACAAAAGTTATTCAATGAAAAGCAATGAGAAATGCAATCTTTTGTTCTTTGATAAATATGAGCGACAGCAACAGGATTATTAGGCTTCTGTCACTTTAAGAGCTAATGCACAGATCAGATATACTAATACACGACATGCAAAGCGCAAAATGATTCTCTCAACTACTTGCGCTTCGAAACCGACTCGTCAAGACGGGCATTTTGACAAGTTAGTATGTATTTCACTACATGTCAGTTTGAGAGACGGCTCTATATTCATGCAACTTATATAGATCATTTGTGTGTGAAACCTGCATTAATAACCCGCAATAAAAGCTCTACTGAATGAAACCGATGAATCGAGTGAGTGAGAGGAGGCGGGTGTAGAGAACAACAAGAACGCGCAGCTGATGTTATTGCTCTCAAAATGGACCGGCTTGTAATCGGAAAGATGTGAGACTGAAAATCGATGTGGGATTGGAAAATCGGCTGATTCCAATCCCTAGCCGCTTGATTGGTGTGTCTTGATTTAATATGACCAAAAAAAGCAGCATAAAATCAGTCAATAAAATAAGAGAGTTTGATATGAAGGACCCGAGGAATAAAAATGTCCAAATTTGAATGTATAAGGACAGTGAAGGGCAAGAGTTTTGAAATACCGCCTAAACGTCAGTCCGGGCCTTAAACAAAACTATCAAACAGCTTCAGGAGACTGGGAATATCGCACAAGTTGTGTATATACACTACTTCTAAGAGTTTTTAGTAATTCCAGAGCTGAAGTCTCCATTCTCTTTCTCCCTCTCGAGAGGCATGAGAACAGCACTGAAGCGACTGATGTTCACCAACCCCTCTGGATTGTGTGTTTGTCTGTGTAAACATTAAGAAAACCCCCCACATATGTAGTCTCTCCGCTCCTCCTCCTCTTTTAAAGTGAGTCCCATCACAGTCGAGCTGCCCTTTTCTCATTGATTTAAGAGCTCATGTTCAGCGGCATCAGGAGGAGAAGGGGTGGTGGTGTAGTACTCAACATCTCAGCAGCAGAAAGAGGCTGACAGACTAAAGTCCTGTGGTGAGAGCAGCTCTCCAAAAACACAATACAAACACTTAATGCCGGAGCTCGGCCCCACAATGAACCTGCTTCACAAACTGGACACATTGAGTTAGAACTTCACAATAGGATCAACAGTAAGTCTCAATGGATGGGAAACCGATGTCTGAACGAAATGTCGGCTGATAACTACATGAAAGTTTGTGCGTTGGGTTGATTTTATTCTTACAGGCAAAGGATGTAAGGGGGGGGGGGGGGGGGTAATAGAATTTAGATTTAAACATTTAACTCTTTCCCACCATTGACGCAATTTTCCATGTTATACGGTATAAGGCGCTATTACACATCAACTGAAGGAGGAAAGAATCTCCTGAGCAAAACACAGGAGAAGAAGCAGAACCAAGCGATAGAAGAATGTAAATAACACAATCATCAACATTAAACACAAATAAATCAAAACTGTCTAATGTTACAGGATGAAATGAGGACCCGGGATGAGCTTTAGGATGATGACGGACACCATCTGTGTTTTTTCAGCTTTTTGCTTAAAATGTTCCTTTTTTTAATGACAGTTACCCACATTCAAGTGTTAATTTAAAAGAAAAAGAAAGCATGACGGTGAAATAAAAGTTTGTTTTTTTTTGTTATTTAAAAAAAAGAGGTTCTGTTTTTACTTTTGATATATTGCATGTTCAGATATTCAACCAAACAAAAACTCTGGAGGCCATGAAACTTTTGAGAAAATTATCAAAAATGCTTGTGGGGAAAGAGTGACGTCAGCTGGGCTTCGCAATGGCCAATGTCTCGACAGCAGGGCAGCCCAGGCCTTTAACGAAAAAAGAAAAAGTGTTAAAAACAAAACAAAAAGAGGCAAATGGAGCATGGGAGTTCTCTTTTAGGTAGCTGATAAGCAAAATAGCGAAAACAAACTTGCAAGGGCTGTATGAAACGTTTAAAACTTTCATACTAATTTTTGCATTCAAATCAGTTGTACGTTATTCTTTGACAAAGTATTAAGAAGATTTTAGAAGTTATATTTCCATTAATTTCCCAAGTGGCTTGATGCTTATTGGGTGATTCTGCAGCTTTCCTGTGTCTCAAACAGTAGAGAGCGGCGCTTGCAACATCAAGGTCAGGGTTTGATTCCCAGGGAAAGCAAGAACTGATTAGAATGTCAATGTGGTTCTTGAATGCAATGCAAGTCGCTTTGGATAAAAGCGTCTGATAAACGCATAAAAAAATTATTCTGATAATCTTGAAATGGCTTCACGTATGCCGATCGTTCAGCTTGGCTGATATAGAAAAGCAAAGAGAAAGAGAGAGAAAACACAGCAAATGAAAAACAGTTACATGTACACAAACCTTCAGGTGAATGGCAGAATGAGATAAGAAGAAAATCAAAGTGTCTATAGGAACAATGCCAAAAACACGCAGCCTTGTCTCTAAGACCACAGCCAACTCTGTGTACATCATATTTGGAGCTGCTGTCATGATTGAATCACCAGAGATCAGACATGGTGTAAACAGCCTTATACTGGCCCCGTCTACACCTGGTATTAAGATGCGTTTTGTTCGATTGGATCATAAGTAGACGAGGGAAACATAACTTGTGTTTAAATCGGTCTCTTCTATTCACTTTCAAACACTTCTGTCCTGATTTCTTCAAGGTGAGGGTTTATGAGCGGATAAATGTATGGGGTTTTCAGATCTTTTGATCTAATGGACAGAATAAGCTCATTCAATTTTAATATGAACTCGTCTGGAGACGACGGGGAAACATACGGAGAGCATCAGCTTTTGTTTCTGCTCTGACAGACGCAACACCAGCCGAACGCTGCGAGTGTGTGTTAGAAATCAGGAACAGAGAGAAAACATTGAGCTGTGAACGTTTTTCATCTTTAAACCAAACTTGGGTCTTTAGACAAAGTTTAAACCCCGTCTGGCTCCCGCACATCCCATAACGTTCATGCGTTAGGTCAGTAGACGGATGGTAGAGGGTCTTTTAGTGGCTGTTCCAATGCATTTGAACACTTGAGTGTTTACAGTATGAAATCAATCCACTGTTTTTCTCTGTCTCTGAAAGTGGAAAAACTCATATGTTTTTAGACCCCATTTACACCTGTGTTTAGTGTCGTTTACACCAAGTGTAAACAGAGCCATGCGGATTATAGGCCTAAAATATAGTTGCTTCCATAAAGCTTCAACATTCTTCAAAGAAAGAAAGTGTGTCGTGTTATTCTTCAGAACAAAGGCTTTTAAAACAACACCAATTAACCCTCACACCTCGAACCCACAGGGAGTCATCTAATAAAACAGAGTTAATAATACCCACACTTTCTCTCATTGTACTGTGCCTGCGCTTCCTACCTGACTGCCATCATTAGCTCGAGAAGGTTAAACGGGTTCTAGAAGCATCGAGTCCCAGAGGAACCCAAACTGGGTCAATGGTGAATATCTGTTCGATAGAGGGTCTGCGCTGCAGGTTTTTTTAATTGTGCTGCAGTCTCTCTGGTTTTGATCTGAACAGTCTTTGATTACTTCTTATTTTCAGGCAAATGTAAATTAATTTCCAACAGTGCAGCAAGAACACATCCTTAATTAAAACACAGCTGAGGCATTAGGAAATAAATAACTGATTCCAAGTAGAACGAGGAAAACTGCTTGCTGTAAATTACACACAAACACACTTCAACATGCACTTCCACATTTGCGAATTCACCTCCTCACATTTACACTAGTGTTGCCAAACTAATGCATTAGTGTAATACGGCACTTAATCTCAAACACTTATAGAAACTGCAACAAGAGTTGGAGGTGAGCGGCACTGAAAGTCTTATCCTAGTTCCTCCTGAACAGTATCTAAAACGATAACCAACTACATTAGAATGGACAGCAATAGATGTTTTATAATAGACAATAGTTTTGTATATTCCAAGCACGCTGATGCAGTTTTGTTGTCTGCTGCTTTAAAGTTAGATGTTTTTTTAAATTGTTTTTATCCATCATCTACTGAAGAAAAAAAAAAACTTTCTGAAAGTGATTTTAATGTTATCGTTTCTCTGTGTTATAGTATAGATGTGGAAGTGGCCATTTCCTTCGAATTATAAAGATTAATAATATTCTATTGTTATAGGAGTTTCTGTTAAAACTACATTTACATTTATTAATTTAGCAGACAATTTTATCCAAAGCGACTGCATCTAGAGAATGAAATCTAGAGTTGCACGAGATATATACACATATAATATACATTTCTAATGTTATATATACATGATTAATCTCATATAGCATGTTTGGTTGAATTTATTAACCGAGTAACAAGTGCTTCAGTTTATGGCCTACTAGTGTTCATTCAGCTACAGAATTTCAAACAGTAACATAAATTTTAGATGTTTCTTTTTCTAAAACATTGAAATATGAATAATATGTAGCACTTATTTTTCTTGGTTTAATTCACTTAATTATTATCTGGCCTTTTCTATATAAAGAAAGTTGACCAGATGAGTATAAAATTAATCTGGTTCAAACTAGGCTAGTGCTTCGGAAGCAGGAGCTATTTATCGGCTAATATATCGGTTATCGGCTTTCAAATATAAAGAATTATCGGTATTGACCAAAATGTTCACATCAGTGCATCTCTAGATAAATCAGTTAGTACCACCTGACGAAAATCTGCAGACTCGATCAAGGTAACTGCATCTTGACGACAAACTGGCCCAAAACTTCACACAGGAATCATTCTCAACAGCTAGATGGAGCATTAAACATTCAGTTGAACTGCTTTTAACTTAAGATAGTGTCTTAAAAATGTGGCATTCATGGTGAAAGATGCTGAAATGTTTTTGAGTGATGTTGAGTGTTTTTCGAGGTTGGACCAGTTAAGTGCATATCAGTGCAACACTAGTTTTAAAAGTTTGAGAGTGTGCATGAATGGTTTGGAGAAGAAAAGGCCCACGAACAATGGTGTGGTCTCCATTTCTACAAAAAATAAAAAATAAATACAACCGATACAGATGGACAGGGACATAAGTGGCTCCCAGGTTCTATTACAAAGACTAACCAAATTTCTTTTTTTGGCGTAGGTCAAAGGAATAATCTTTATATATATATATATATATATATATATATATATATATATATATATATATAAAAATCTATAGGTGGAGCCCATGCTGGGTAGATCATGAAGCTTGTGAACTAGCCGTCCATGGCTTCGTTTTCATCTCCATCTTTGTTTTTTTATCCTTTATTTCTCATTCACACCTGTCTGCAACTGCCCCTTGCATTAGAGTCGAACTCTCCTCTTCCACTGCGTTTCTTTTATCTCTTCTCAGCAGGCGCTCAGACCAGCTTTAAAGAAATGTATGCTCAAACTCTCTAGATGGGAGGGGGAAAAAAACATATCCTGGTCCTCAAAGCGAGCGGAATAAACTACTCAGGAACCGTTAATAAACTGACATCTCTGTTATCTATCACTGTCGTCATGGCAAAATTGCACCGGGAAAGTAAATTGTTCTTTCAGTGGATAAATCCATCATAACATAAAAAAGGACAACAATGAAAAAGAGAGAATGTAGCTGGAGGGTTTAAAAGGAGGGCTACATGCCAGACACGGGTCTAAAGAAACCGTGGCTTTGTTAAGACCTTGGAGACACATTAATCAAAATATCGATGATTCATCAACAAAAACAAATGGTAAAGAATAAAAAGTACATTTTGACATTTCTGAGACCCAGATATTCTTTAAAGGGATAAAAATCAGTAATAAACAATTCTGTCATCATTTACTCACCCAAAAGGTGTTCAAAACTTTCTGCAGAAAACAAAAAGAGAAGTTTTGAAGAATGATGAAGTTTAAACAACATTGTTACCAGTTTCACAATGGGTAGTTCTGCATTAACATTTACATTTCACGCTTTTATCCAAAGCGACTTGTTGCATTCAAGAAACATTGACATTTTAATCAGTTCTTGCTTTCCCTGGGAATTGAACCCATGACCTTGGCGTCGCACTCTCTACTGTTTGAGTCACATAAAAGTTCTTTGAGCTAGTTCTAGGAACGCAGTAGCAGTAAATAGCCACCAGGGCAGTCCCCCGAAAACTATTATTGTGATGGCGCTGAGAACACCGCGCTCACATTATCCATTTACGATCCGATTAACAGGTGTCTAATACATTATTAGACAGAACTGTTATACAACAGAAAGAAGACCGTATATAAAAAGGTATTAGCATTTGCCGTGTGGTTGATGCCCAATGTCGCCAACTAAGCAGAAATGCATTGGTGGGTACTGTTATTTCGCATGCATTTGGCCAAACAGTGCACAATTACGTCACTGATAGTTCCTATTGTGCTGGGTTAGACCCTACTCTAAAGGAGGAGCTAATTTAATTCCCCCAAAAGGCGGTCCTAAAATATTTAAAATACATAAAATATGTCCCAGTTCCTGCGCTGAATGACAATTTTTACATTTTCAGGCCATTTCACATCGCTTGCATCAGAGATTCAATGCACTCGCCAACACAAACGTCAAAAAGTCATTTCAACCTCAGCATGAAAAGTGTTACAGGGGGCGGGGGCATTCATTGCAACATCTATGCAATGTTTAAATGCATAGAATATGTATATTCCAAAGATTATGCAGTCTACCGTTTGTTTGTTTCATGCAAATTGACCAGTAATCAATGTTCAGTGCAACTTTACACTGCATTTGAAAGGTAGAAATTGAGTCATTTCTATTTTGGAAAGGTATATGATTGTAGAATTAAGTAACTGGAAGCCAAACAAAGCTTAGTTAAACAACCAATGAGGAATCACCCACCCAAGAGGCTTCCTGGAAAGTCTGAAAAAGTATTTTCTTCCAGCAATAATGTTCCAAGAATAGAGGCCACCATTGACTAATGCTGTTCAATTCATCATTTGCATTTCAAGAATCTCAAAGTCTCATCTGCAATTCCCAAACTCATGCGAGGCTGAAATATTTCTGCTGCTTTTGACTCCCACGTAATCTAACAAAAATACTATGACTCACAGCTTCGAGCGGCTCTCCTCAGAGGATTCTGGGTGAGATATGTGAGAAAGGAAGGTTAACCACAATAACGGAGCTTCAAAATCATCTGCATTTAAAAGCCCACCTTCCATTTCCCTGACGATGACTGTATAAACAGGCCCTTGGCTTTCATTAATACAACACGTCCTAAAACGACACAGACATATCATGGGACAAAAGCGAGCCTCCAAACCCCCTCAGACAACTAACAGAATTGGTCACGGCCAATCATTCTCTTCCTCGCCGAGGCTCTGGATAAACACTGAGGCCATTAATCATGACATCGTATGCGGAAAAGAGGAAAATAAGGGGAAGCGAACACTTTCCACAGGTCACCGGGGAGCCGTCCATGTCGTTAAACTCCCCCCATCGCTTTCAATTACATGCCGTAATTCACCGTCAGGGCCAATATGATGACAGAGATCGTAACAATGAACAGATGAAGCGTACAGTAAACAGAGATTCAGAACTTCGCCGGCAGCTCAAATCTTATGTTACACGGGGGGCGGCATCAAACACAAACAAGGTTATTTTGAGGCCTTCACAAGACAAAAGTTTACAGAGGAAAGCATAGCAGTCCTTGTAAAAGTGCCGTTTCCTAACACATCTACAAAATGTGACTAGACCTTAGTAGATGTAGCAATATTTGCCCATTGAAATTGCCCGTAAAAACGTTTTTATGTAAAGCACTGTAGTGATTTTAACGCAACAATTTACACACTTTATACACATATATTTGGCCATTGAATGTGTAAATTGTTCATGAAAGCATTCTTGCATAAAGCATTGCATTGAGTTTAATGCGACTAAGCAATAGTTTTATAAATGCTTCACACAAATTCATTCAACTCGAATTTAATGAATGAGCACCATTGAATTTATCGTTTTTCTAGCTCTTGTAGACTTGTTTGACATGTCAAGCTTTATAGACTGTGTCTGTTATTCTCATCTCAGGTCTTGTAAGCTAAAATACAAACTCTTTCAACACACACACACACACACACACCAGCCGCCCACCCAGGGCCATATTTACACAGGCAGCTCATACAGATGAACAGCTCTTCCTATTAGCTTCCTGCATTATGCACAATAGCTTCCCCATAGGAAAACTCATTAATATAACCTACTCTCAGCAAACCTCTGAAAACACAAAGACAACCATAACTAATTTCACTGGCTCTTAAATACGTGAAACACAGTTCACATACTTTAATGTCAAATCAATCTACATAAAATTACTTTCCTTTTCCACTGGGCAGCATGAGGATCTATGTTACTGTCAATGGTAAAACAAAGTCATTGTTTTGGGCTCCTGTTGTAGACAATTCAGCCAAAACTTGCCAATACTTAAGGCTATAACTTAACGATGGTTAACATTTATGTTACGGGTTTAATGTTATATGATGACGAATGTGGAAATGTTACCAGTGGGATACTTTGGGCAGCGCGATTACCATATTTTCCTGCATATAACCCGCAGGCGCAGATAATCCGCACTTTCGTATAGCGCGCAGGGCCTGCGGGAAATTTGTTTGGGGCATAACCCGCACCCGTATATAACCCGCACCCATATATTGATTCACTTTTTTGTGTAGGATCACATTTCAAATTTCGAACGCTGCTCGCATGATGTCAATTCTCCATAACTGTTCAGGCTCGGTACACAGTGCTTGTGAGCGAAATTCAAACAATAAGAAAACAAACAAGTCAGAATCAGAACAAAAAGCAAAAGCAGTGTCTCCCGCTGTGCAGCAGCTCGTCCCTTAAGAAGCGATTCTACAGGTGTTGATCATAGGATGAGATGAGAAGAGCCCGCCCTCATGGCAGCACAGCCAATCACGTCGTCTAGCATGATTGACAGGTCAGACAGCCTATCAGCGCCAGCTGTCAGTGACAGTACAAGCACCAGAGACAACAACCCTCACAAGAAAGAAAAACAGAAAATACTGCCAAAAAAACCTCTTAAGTCCTTAGGGATGTATCAAATATATTGAAATATTATTGCGTGTAAAACTTCTGTGATATAACCCACACCCTTATATAACCCGCAACCCCCTATGGGGTTTGTAAAATCTGGTATAACCTGCGGGTTATATGTGGGAAAATACGGTAATCGTATTTTAAAAACATACATGATTTCTACTCTCAATTAAGCATAAACGTTGGGGATATTAGCGCACTGGTTATTAATCCGTTTTCCGTTATCTTGCACTGGAAACAAGCCTCCACAATTTTAATAATAACGATCTTCATGATTATCCATTTAACAGTTATAATACTTTCAAGGCTGATCTAGACCTTCAGCCTCTAAATCTGGGTTAAACAAGAGGAGAGCGGATCCACATTCAGATCTGACACAAAACACACTTTACACCATCAAATCAATTAATCAAGTCCCACTCTACAATTTCTCTCAAAAATATGTTAAAGTTGTTTAAAAAACCCTTTAATGTGCTTCATTACATTCCGTTTAATATTTTAATAGCCACAAGATGATCAAGGGCATATCTAATGCCTTAGTAAAAAGACATCTAAGATTAGTCTACTTCTCTAAGATTTAATTACACCGGGACAAACTACCCACTAGCTAGTGCTCAGTCACCTGTTCAACCCTGAGGGAACACTTGAACCGACAACCCTGATTTGTTTAGTGCACCATTTGCGCGCCTAAAAAAGACACGCACACACAGCGCAACCCACCTCTCCATTCAGAAGCGTGTGCGAGAGAGAGCGAATAGTAGAAATCTTGGTTAATTATCACCCGCATGCTGTCACAACCATCAGTCTCAGTGACACTACTACTGCCAACAGCACACTTGCAGGCTTATTAAAGCGCATGTGTGCATCTGTGTGTAATTGATGTATGCTCAGCAAGGACGGAGCCCGAAGAACCCAGCGTATAATACACCCAATGATTAAATCACGTCCTAGCCTTCATATACACAACAGACAGTACACGCTAATGGAGGGGGAGCACGTCATTTATAAATTTCATCCAGGGGAAGGGTTAATCAGTGTCCCCTGGGAGGAGCTCACCGAGTCGGTGCACGTTTGATGGATGTGTCATGCCATTATAACTCCTTGTATAAACTCCATGTACTCCTGACATACCTTCAATCATGTCTAATTAGCAAAAACAGCAATTTCATTCAGATGCAAGGCGTCCAAGATAAACCCTGCAAAATATTTGAGATCTGCCACTACTTGAGGTTGAAATTAATTGGCTTCCTGACAGCACAATGAGGAAAACAACACTATCATTATATTAATTCTCATCAGCAGGCACTCGGAGAATATGCAATGCAGAATTCAGCCTGTCATTCATAAAACACTACAAATACTAGTATAATTACTATTTCATATTTCAAGTAATTTGATTAGTCTTTCAACCAGTTGGATCAATATTATGTTAGTTGCGGAAAGTTCAAACTCTATTTTCATCACTATTTTACGATAGACTTACCTCCTTTGGGTTCACAGCAGGAACCGCAAGTTTCAAAGAAATCTACTACATCAAAAAGTATTTTACATATCAGAAGGATGGTGACAATTAGTTGCTTCTTATTCCAAAACCTCATGCAAATTTTCCCCTGTAACAGAAAAATTAAACATTAGGGCTAGTACTAAAGAACAGAAAGTCCTCCCAAAAAATAGGCCATAATGTACAAATAAAAACAACAGGCAAATAGCCCATATGTAGTTAACTTTTTAATAAATTCACAAACATTTGTAACTTACTTGTGACCTCTTCCAGGGTCAAGCGAAGCCTGTCTCATCCCTGTCGAGAAATAGAGCAACTCTTCCGTAAAGCGAATGAGGAGGAAAGGCCGGTTTATCATTCTCTCAGCCTGGATGCCCTTTATAGCCTTTCGGTAATGCGGTCCACAAAGGGACATTAACGTAAGCTTGGCTGCCCTTTTTAAATGCATCATTTGTAAGATGTAAGACAACATAGAGATTGGTTCAGATACGGATTGTGGCGTCGCTCAAGGTATGAAAGAAATCATCAAAGCACAGTGGCTGCAAGCTACAAAGAACGTTATTAGCTTGCTCTCAATCACTTTAGTCAATGGATGCATCACAATATGCTGTATTTTCAGGAATAACTTAGGTTTGCAAGATAAAAACTAACATTTTAAAGGAGTAGAAGTTATCAGTAGCTTATCTAATGTGATTTTGAGTTAGCGAGGCCATCCGTTAAATTAGACCAGTGTTCAGACCGATAAATGGCTAACTACGTTTCTGCAGGTTTCTGCAAAAGAAAGGCAGTAATTTGCCTTCCCTACAGTAAGTGAGCCGATATCAGCGGGAGGCAGCTAGTATGTGGCTTGGAGAACTGGAAAATTCTCTCCATGGTTACAAACCCCCAAACCTACCAATCAGAGATCAATTACCATGTCAGGCCATTGCATTTGCTTTCGAAAGGCTGGCTCAAAAGGCATGGCTTGATCCAGAAATCAGTACTAAATCAGCAAAATAAAGAAAGGTTTCTTAAAGCATGGAGCCGTTTCAATCTTTTGAACCACTAACGTGAAAGTTCAGTCATTTATTCACCATCATGTCTTGCCAAACCTGTCTGACTTTCTTTGTGGAACACAAAAGATGAAAAATGTCAGCATTTTGATACAAAAAAAGGAAGTACAAAATATTTTTTGGACCCCATTGATTTTTACTGAAGGGACAAAAAACAACAGCAGTTGAAACGGTACAAAATATCTACTTTTTCAGTTTGTGGAATGACATGAGTGGGAGTAAATAATGATATTTTCGGGTGAACTAAGGCTCTGTTTACACCTGGTTTTGGTCAATTGGATCAAAAGTAAATGACACTAAATACAGTTCCACTTTCTATCACTTTCAGAGGCAGTGGAAAACACATTAGACCGAATTGATTTCATACTGTAAACACTCAAGTTTGAACACTTGAGTGTTTACAGTATGAAATCAATTCGGTCTAATGCATTGGAACAGCCACTAAAAGACCCTCTGCTCTCCGTCTACTGACCTAACGCATGAACATTATGGGATGTGCGGGAGCCAGACGGGATTTAAACTTTGTCTGGAGACCCAAGTTTGGTTTAAAAATGTTCCAAGCTCAATGTTTTCTCTCCATTCCTGATTTCAAACACACACTACGTCTGTCAGAGATCGAAAGATCTGAGAAAGACAATACATTGATCCTCCCATAAACCCTCACCTTGAAGAAATCAGGACAGAAGTGTTTGAAAGTGAATAAAAAAGATGGATAAAAAACACGGTGTAAACAGGAACGAGTCTGCCTCGTCTACTTGTGATTAGATTGGGGAAAAAATGCATCTTAATATCAGATATAAAGTCTCTTTAAGTGGACTTTCATAGACAGGAGGGTCAAAGTGGGCCATTCCTAGCTCACATATTACACACGGCAGCTACAAGTCATTTCTTAGCAAGTGGAGGACAAATCAGGTGGTGTGCGCAGCCCAAAAGGTACAACATGATCAAATTAAACCAATTAATCACCGTTTCAGAGACCGCTACGGTTCTCTCTTCCATTATTCATAGCCTCCTGCTTAACCCAATGGAAAAACCCCAGCACTTATAGAAGAGGGTGAACAGGAGTTATTGCTATTCGACACAGAACTTATGTAGTTTGTAAAAACAAATGACGAAATACCGTATTTTCCCAAATATAACCCGCGGGTTATACCAGATTTTACAAACCCCATAGGGGGTGCGGGTTATATAAGGGTGTGGGTTATATCACAAACATTTTACACGTAATAATATTTCAATATATTTGTTACATGCCTAAGGGTTTTTTTGCGGTATTTTCTGTTTTTCTTTCTTGTGAGGGTTGTTGTCTCTGGCGCTTGTACTGTCACTCTGACAGCTGGCGCTGATAGGCTGTCTGACCTGTCAATCATGCAAGAAGACGTGATTGGCTGTGCTGCATGAGGGCGGGCTCTTATCTCATCTGATTATCAACACCTGTAGAATCGCTTCTTAAGGGACGAGCTGCTGCACAGCGGGAGACACTGCTTTTCTTTTGATTCTGACTTGTGTTTGTTTTCTTATTGTGTGAATTTCGCGCACAAGGACTGTGTAGCGAGCCTGAACAGTTATGGAGAATTGATTTGGAGTACAACTAAAGCTGGTTTAGTTATGTCTTGTTCAGGTTCTTACAGACAGCTGTTAAGACCTTCAATCCACACAAAGCCATGTACCCAGACCCTCGCAGCAAGGGTCAAACACTGGGTACCTCTCAGCAAGGTCTCTCCTGACCTCATTAAAATGATTCCTTCACTGCAACCACCCTCAATTTAAACATTCTTCACAAGCAGGATCCAAAAAGGCCAAGAGAGGTGTTGAAGAAGCAATAACAGCCAGCAAGAGTTCTCCATTCACCGAAACTGCAGAAGGAGAAATCAAGAGTGACCCCTGTCTTTCAGGGCTTTGACCTTTCCCAGTAAGAGGGTGAGAGTGAGGGTCCGCCTTGTGAAAAGCTATATTGAGAAGGACAAATACGTCTTCCTACTGCAAACAGCAACATTCCTGCTGGAATTTTCCATCCTTTCCACACTCGTGGATTTCAGTGGCTCCACAAAACCAAACCACAGGGTTTCAACACGCGTTCCAGACTAAAAAGTACTTGCAAAATAAACTTTTACAACTCTTGAACAAACTAGATTTTTGCAAGAAGTTACATCTTTGTGCTTGCAAAGAAGCAAGAGTGAATGGACAGTTTAAAGACATGACCAATTACAACTTGAACCGTAAAAATGGAGACGAATATAACAATGATGATGCCATCGCTTTCACTTAAATGATAGAAAAAAAGGGATTTTAAAAATAGCACATCTAAAACATATAATCTAGAAAGACATTTTGTACCAGGGTTGGACAATATTTAAGAATTGGCTCACTTTCAATTCATGAACTGGAATTTAAATTTTTTTGGCGATGCCCTACAGGAAGTTGAACTGGAATCCATCAAAGGTAATGCATTCTGGGAAATAAAGTGTTCCTTCACCATAACCCATAAAAGTTAGATTTTGAAATATGACAAAATGTATAAACTAAATAATTTCTATTTATGGCACAAAATCTCTATCCATCCATAAGGCCTTCAAAAGTCAACGTGTCATTTTCAGAAATGAAAGGCTTTGTGAAGCTAACGTTAAAGTTTCTTAAACTTTGCGCAATTAATAACTAGTTACATTTATTTCTACTTTCTTACATTCAAACACGAATTGCAGAACTGCATCCTGTTTGCTACCTCAGTCAAATTCATAAGTTTAATAGACACTAAAATATTTTCTTATAAGATCCTGAATGTACATTAAGCAGTTCAAGTTGCAAAAAGATGACGTTTACAGCACAAAGACATAAATGATCTTGAAAACCGTTTAAACAGTCTGTACCGTATAATGCATGCTAAGTGGTTTAAGCTCTTTTAATGTCAGAAATCTGAGGAATTTCAATGACCGCCTTGCAAAACTTTATTCTTCGGTCAAGCTGGGGCAGTTTAACTCTCAAATGACTCCAGGCGTGTATCTTTCTATCCCCAGTCAAATAAAACAACAAATGATCCGTCTTTCCATCCAACCACAAAGTGACACGTCTACAAGAACACCATATCAGTCAGCCAAAGGCGATCTAGAAGGTGAAATCTCTACAAATTGATAAGCAGCCAAAGGGACAAGCAAACACTCGGCTGCCCACTGCCAGTCACACTCAGACAAGAGCACACAGATAAGACACAGGATGAATGTGTTTTTCTCCTTCTCAACCAGCTGTAGGCGGCAAGAAAATGTCTACGTGCATCACGCTCGCAAAGCGCCAGACCTCAAGAGTGAGTGAGTGCAGAGATTCACATATTTACCCTGGAGCGTTGTGAATGAGATCATGTTGTGGATATCCCACTAGCAGCGGGAACGGGAGGGGTCAACTGGATGCGCTAAAATGTCATTCAATCATTCAGCCAGACATTGACGAGTATAAAGCTTGCTTTCAAGACTAGAGACCCCCTCCACACACACACACAGTTAATGAGAGATGGAGATAGCTACAGATGTCTCAATTTGTGCCTTTTACCTGCTGTGCCAAAAGCAATTATGCCAAGACAGCATGGCAATTGTGACCAGCTCCTGCAATTTTCAAAGTGGCCTAAGAGATGGCAAACTAGTTTTCATGTGATAAAACCTTTTAGGCACTTCTGGGATGGATGAGTATTGGAACCTTAAGCGGTAAAACACAAGAAAATGAACAAGTCTGTTATACTTTGAGAGAACCACCACTTCCTCACAATGTTTAAGTGCATGGGTGAAAGTTGGCAAAACTTTACTGAAACTTAAAGCTGGGGGCCTGGGGGCCGCTAGGGCCCCCGGTAGGTCCAGGGCAACGCCCTGGCCAGGGGTCCAGGGGGCCGGAGGCCCCCTGGAAGCTCCTGCATTCCTTGCAAATTATTGTGTATAAACGACCTCTCCTGGCAACTTGCAGCAACTATAAAAAGGGTGTGAAATAAGTATTTCAAGTTAGCAGTTGAGAAAATATTCACCAATTTTGGGAGTTCTAAATTATTACTAGAATCCTTCAGAAGTATTGTATTCTATAACTCTGTCATTGGTTTTGCTTCTGCATCTGTTGTTCTATAACTAACATTTATATTTAATTTTGGTTTGTTACTTAATTCACTTTCTCTAATCACCACAATCCATTACATCATCATCAAAAAAGACACAAATACAGGTGTTTGTTAACAGTGCATTTTAGTATTGTATTTTCATTGGTAGCACATGAGTTTTACATGTGAAGTGTAATATGAATTGAAATATTGTGTTTACATTTTTGAAGTGTAATACTTTTATACTGTTTACTGTATTTTACGTAACTGTAAACAAACCTGGTTAGTTTTGACGATCTTTTTGTTCTGTAAATGCGCAGCATCCTCTGCATGAAGACGAATGGACTTCTTTCCGTTCGATTTATAATTGATCGTCTTGTTGCAATATTGACAGAACGCCATGCCGCTTGCTTCCGGCTTCTGCAGCCAATCTCCCCATTTTTCACCGCGAGAATCACTTTCGCTTAGCCACTCCCATCTCCATTTATTCTTTATTTTAGCTTCAAGCTGCTTTGTGTTGTAACCAACCGGCAAATTCTTCATTTTTTTCAGATTACTTTTTTCTTGTACCTGTTGTTGTCCTCAAGCGAGTGTAAATTGAAAAATACGATTGGACGCCGGAGTCTCACTGACCAATCAGAATCGCCGACACAACTGCACTCCGCGCGGTTCGTCTGTCGCCCACCCGGAACTTCTCGGGTAATTCTCTACGTAATCACATTATCTCCGAAGATCGCCGAGTAGGTACGATTGGTCTGTTGGTCTGTCGCCATGGACATTGGTCTGTTGGTCTGTCGCCCTGTACCCCCCCCCCCCCCCCCCCCCCCCCCCCCCCCCCCCCCCCCCGAACTGAAATCTCAACGGATCTACGCGATTTGGAAAAACGGTTCCTGGCGAGGTTCAAAATACGGAATTCCGTCATAATACGGAAAACTTTCACCCATGTAAGTGCAAGTTTCATCAATCTGAAAACATTTAATCTTATTGCAAGTTTAACATGTATCATTGAAATGAGTCCTAATGAATCAGATATTGGAGGTAACTAATTAAACAAATTTTGTGCATGCAAAAAGCAGCATTTAGTGTCTTTGTAAACATAACTGAAGACGTTTTTATGTCTTGTCAGTGCAAAACGTTTGAATCTAGTTGTGAAAGTAGTTGCATTTACTACATTCATGCATTTGTCAGATGCTTTTATCCAAAGCTACTTGCATTGCATTCAAGAAACATTGACATTTTAATCAGTTCTTGCTTTCCCTGGGAATCGAACCCATGACCTTGATGTTGCAAGCGCCTCGCTCTATTTTTTCAGCAACAGGAAAGCTAATTGAAAGGATCAGAGGAAAATTTTAATCTAACAAACTTTCCATTATTGCAAAGATTAGCATCGTATCCATAACAGAATCAAAGGTTTTCCAGCCAATCATTTAATCCACCACTAAAATATTATCATTCCAATTGAGGGATCAATAAGATTAAATAACAGCATGTAAGAGTATAAACGCAAGCCCATAAGTGATGCTTCGGCTAAACTGCTGCAAGTCAAATGGAAAGGTTATTTCTCCTTTCCTAAATTTCACAAGGATTTTCAAACCAAAAGAGGAAAGCTACTTTGCATTTTGTGAATAGTCTTTGAGTGCAAGACTTTGTGTTCAATTTTAATGTCTCAAGACTCCGGCATTGTGTTCCACTTCATCTAACCATTTCTGAATTCAAGAACGTGTCGTGTACGAACAGCCCCTACAGCTTTTTGTAATCCAAATTGAAATGAACTACCTTTGTACCACAAGTGCGGAGAACAATTCAGTTTTTCGCCAATAAGAAATCTACGAAACTCTATAAAACCTTGTGAATCGTGAGTTTACAAGCAGACTATCTTTGAGAGGGAGAGAGAGGACTTGTGGCTTGGCTCTAAATTCTGCACGTCTGAAACCTCAGGGAAATGTGTTTCAAATAAACAAAAACTTATTTTCAGAGGGACGCGATGATTGGTAACTTGAAACTGGCCACATGAACAAAGCTGCAATTCAAGCCCCATCTAGAACCCTTTAAAAACACAGGAAAGACAAAGACTAAACATTCGCCATCAGCTTTAAAAAAGTGATTCTCAGAAATCCCTGCAACCAATAAATACATCTGATTCCTATTCACGGTGGGGGGTGTGGGGGGGTTAAGTCAGTATTTACTCCTTTCATCTGCTTTTTCATCATACGTTACCATCTACAGAAAATGATGTAGATTTAGGGTCCAAATAACAAACAAAAATGGAAAGGCATTTGCTGTGACTGGTGTCATTTGGCACAGCAATCTTGTTGGCAGCAGCTGAGGGAACGGATCCTCACTGGAGTCAGCCAGAAAATCCCTTTCTTCATTCCCAACAAGTAAAGGTTCGCAAAAAATCTGAACCTGACCCAGTCATAACCATCAGCGATCAATCATTAACCTCTAATCCCATCCACAGCTCTTTTAGGGGAGGTCAAGAGCAACCTGGATGGATGGAATGATGCATACATAGGTAGATGGATCAATGGATGAATGGAATAATAGAAAGACAGGTAGGTTGATGGATGGATGAATGGATGGATAGATAGAACAATGCATGGAAGGATGGATGATAAAATAATACAACAATAGATAGATGTGTATATGGATGGATGGAACGCTAGAAGGATGGATGGATAGATGGAACGACAGATGGACAAACGGTATGAGGAATATGGGAACGATAGAAGGATGGATGGATGACAGAACAACAGATAAGATATGTAGATGGATGGATGGATAGATAGAGGATGATAGATCGTTAGATGGATGGATGATAGAAGGATAGATGATGGAATCATATAGAGGGATGATGGAATAATATATAAATAGATAGAAGGATGTATGGAATGCTGATAGAAAGATAGATGATGGATAGAATGATAGATCATGGGACAATAGATGGATGGAAGGATAGATAGATTATGGATAGATAGATGCATGAAATGATAGATGATGGATAGATAGATAGATAGATGCATGGAATGATAGATAGACAGATGGATGGAACGATAGATGGATGAATGATGGATAATAGAAGGATGGATAGATGATGGAATCATACAGATGATGGAATAATATATAAATAGATATAAGGACATGTGGAATGATGATAGAAAGATAGATGGATAGAATGATAGATGATGGAACAATATATGGATGGAATGATAGATGATGGATAGAATAATGGATGGATGGATGAAATGATGGATAGAACAATAAATGGATGGAATAATAGATAGTGGATCCAAAGATAGATAGATAGATAGATATATGCTTTCTATAAGTGCTCTTCTTTCCTACACATCAATAATGGCTCTTGGATCAGAGAAACCTGTGGAGATTCACTGCGTCAACAGTCACTAAACAGCAAGTTCAGGAATGAACACATGCAGAATTTAAACCCTAAGCTTTTAACAACTCAATCCCATAACCGTTAAATCGCTTCAGCATATGATCGGAGTAACCAGCCGGAGTGGAGATCAGGGTTAGAGAAACACATGCACACGGTTAGTGAAGGAACTGTCAAAGGTTGGCGATGCCGCGCTCGTAACCGCGTCCGCGGCGAGAAATAACGGAACTCACCTTTATCCGCGCCGCCGAACCGGAGCACGACGAGACCGGAGAAAAACACGAGCAGCCGCCGCTCCGCCATCACTTTCTGAGGTAAAAAACACGCGTGATAGTCTTGGAGAAACGCTCAAGTTATCCACGGTGCTTTCTGAGGTAAAGTTTTACCGACTACAACCGACAAGGTGTTTTACACGAACCCGCTGAGCATCGTCCGCAACCGGCAACGTCTCGCGCTCCCGCCGGTGGCCAAAAAACAAACATTTAATTCTCCTGCAAAAAGTCAAACGCGATACGGCGACGTTTTACTGAAGTTATAAAGCATCCTAACACGCTCTTCTTCTATACAAACCCTTCTCCAACCTAGTACCCCCTTCCCGCTCTCTCACACGACTACCTCACTCACCTCTGCGATCTACACCGCCAGCGCGCGTTCACTCTCCTCCTCACCCTTTAACAACCCATCCCACCCTCCTATTACTTCACCACCTCTCTCTCTGATATTCTCTTGATTCTTACATATTACCCCCACTTCTATTACAACACCACTTCAACATTCAACAAAAAAAATCCTTTCCCTACCCCCCCACCACCTTCTATATTACTCAACTCATCACGGATTCACTGTATTATCATAACAGAACCCTGTACTCTTCAAAAAACCTCCCATCCAACCCCACTCCCATCATAAAAACAAATCATATTTATCCAAAAACCATTTCAAAAACAGGCATTACAAAACTGGTACCATAAAAAATAAACTAAAAAACCCAAACATACAAATTCCTAAAACTGCATCGCATTAATCCAAACAGACACCTTGCATTCACAAAACACATTGACATTCAAACAATTTGCTTCCATGAATCAAACCCTGACCCTTTCGTATGCAATCTCCCACACTACTACTGCAGTTAGAGCGACTGAAAGCCCAAGGTATAAATAAAATGTATAATAAAAATATGCTGAATAAAATACTTCCACGTGGACGCAGGTTTAACTACTTAAAAAGTCAGACAACTATTGTCATCTTGTTTTAATCTTTACAAATTATTTAAATATGTTTATATTCAAATTAACATGCAGAACCAGAGTTTTGTCACATCCCTGACTGCTCATAAATCAAAAACCATTATTCAAAGCCACAGTCCCCTTGCACATGGTGAATTAGGTAACAAATCTACATCATGACCAATTGATCAATTATAAGACGAAAAACGAAGTGCTTGGCAAGATAATTTTGTATATGATTAGATATTTCTAGTGCCATCCACTGGTTACCATGCAGAATCGCACCTGAGGGAAAGGTAATGTAATCAAACCCTAACAAGATCGATGCTGAGAGCATTTGTGTGAAGGTTTGCTCTGGTTCTCGGTCTCAGACTAAGAGGATTGTGGGATTTGATGTGAAGAGTGTCGAGAATCGACTGTGAGTTCATCACTGAATCACTGGAGCATTCACTGATTCATCTGTGACATCATCACTGAATCACTGGAGCATTGACTGATTCATCTGTGACATCATCACTGAATCACTGAGCATTCACTGATTCATCTGTGACATCATCACTGAATCACTGGAGCATTGACTGATTCATCTGTGACATCATCACTGAATCACTGAGCATTCACTGATTCATCTGTGACATCATCACTGAATCACTGGAGCATTGACTGATTCATCTGTGACATCATCACTGAATCACTGAGCATTGACTGATTCATCTGTGACATCATCACTGAATCACTGGAGCATTGACTGATTCATCTGTGACATCATCACTGAATCACTGAGCATTCACTGATTCATCTGTGACATCATCACTGAATCACTGGAGCATTGACTGATTCATCTGTGACATCATCACTGAATCACTGAGCATTCACTGATTCATCTGTGACATCATCACTGAATCACTGGAGCATTGACTGATTCATCTGTGACATCATCACTGAATCACTGAGCATTGACTGATTCATCTGTGACATCATCACTGAGCATTGACTGATTCATCTGTGACATCATTCATGTGATCTGATGTTACACTCCATCAATTACTGGTTTATTATTGGATTTCTGTCGTTACTGTGGCGACGAGCTTGAACTCAATGCGGGATTGTCTCAAAAATGCAAAGAAATGAATATAAACATCCATAAAATTCAAGATATGATGCAAAAACGTACTTGCATGAGATCTTGTTTTATAACACAGGATATAATGAAGAACATCACAAGAGCAAGAGTCAGATTTTCATGATTACAAACATTGATTTTAAACAAACGCTCAATAAACAGGAAGTTAATATTAAGTGACTTACATTTAAGGTAACGTGTTTCGTTACTAAACAAATCTGTTGAGGAAATGATTCAACGACTCACTCGTTTAGTGTTTGGATTTCAGTTTCATATTTAAAGTAGATCTATCATTTTATTTTCCAGCATGTTTCTGTCATCAAAATGTTATTTTTAAAGCATGAATCATTATTAATGCAGGTGTGATTGTAATTTCTGAGTCTCTGCAACACAAACATGAACTTTATTGTCAGTGCTTTGATCAACAGTTCTATATAGAGTCTTATTATTATAACTGTGCTTATTGATTAAATATGAGACATTTTTCAGACCGTAGATACGGATCTGTTACAGGATTTTGAGGAGGTTTGATCTCAGTTTAAGAGTTCTCCACAACAAAACTACTGTGCACAATATGAAACCAGAGCTTGGTGAGACGTCACGCAATGCTCACATGTGATTACTAGGAGCTCATGCCCTTCAGTCTTGAGATTCAGCACTTAACGCAAGGGCACAGTGCACTCTCCTGTCTTCCCCGTGGGTGAACGCTCGTACAGAATGTGTGTACTCACGAAGAACAAAGGGATACCTGTGTGTGACTCACACACACTGAATATGCTTGAAGTGCAAAAACATGTCAGTCGTAATGAAGATAAAGTTTCTTTGGGATTCCTAACGACAGCGGTACAACGAGCTGACCGATGCGGTGTCGTTTATCAAACGTCTTTGTGTTTTTGAAGAGGAAACTTTCTTATCTTTTGGTGGTTTTACTCGAACCCTGACGACGGCAGTTATTGAGAAGAACAAGCGCTCACCTCAATGCGTTTTTTATTTTATTACGTAGAATTAATTAATGACGGTGAAAAGACTTGCTGCCTGAAAGTGACCCGAATTTCGAGAAACACTTTCACACAGTTGAAGGTTGTTTGCTGGGTTTAATTGGGCAAAACTCAGAATTAAACATTTAGTTTCCTTCAATTCATGCATGCGAGTTGTAATTGACTTAATTGATGTTGTGAATTGGAATGATGGATTTACAACGAAATTAAATGTGATTATATATGTGTGTGTGTGTGTGTCATCTTTGATATTGAGTAATGCTTGAGTCTCTTTAAAGCCCTTAAAATGACACTGGTATTCACTTTGCAGACGAGAAAGGAGGAACGGCTTGCACTGTATAAACGGCTCCAGAAGCTGACAGATGGAGACCTGACATTGAGAATGAGTTTATTTGCTGTCAGAGCTCAGAGCAGGATGGGATGTCATTTGCTGACAGACTCTGTACAGGATGATGTTCACATTAAGGGAACCAATGGAAGATGAAGGCCATGGATGGAATACTAATGTATTGCTTCATACTGCATAATATTTCCTAATGTTATAAGCACTATGCAATGGTAAATGTGATTATTCTTGTAATTGTTTCATTTAAAGGTGATCAAATAAAGATTGAGGTTGAGTGCATTGCATTGTGGGATACGGTATTACATGCATGTTTTGTATACTTTACACTGAATAGAAACTGTAAAAATATGAGTATGACATTTAAAACCCCTCGTTCCTAGGTCTCTCTCTCTCTCTCTCTCTCTCTCTGACAGGCATGAATCCCTCTTCAGCCTAACTCCCAGGATTATCGAGGATTACTTTACGGTAAGAAAACATCACCAGATTTAATGTGATCAGGGTAAGACAGGAAAAACCTATTACTTGGAGACAGATCATGCTGTTTGAGTCGAGATCTCTCACACATTGGTGTCCAGGTCATAGCACTGATCCAAAAGTTCATTGTTCATGTGTGTTTTCTCACTTAGGCATTTCTATATTCAACACTCAGCTTCAATCAGTCATTAAATGTGTAATGAGACGTACAGGAAGGGAGGTGTCTGTCTTTTCTGTATTAAGTTAGTGGCTAAATTAAATAATGTGAAGGAGCTGATTAAATTTGCAATGTCTGCTGTCTCCTGTCGTTAATTATACAGAGTGTGAATTTGGCACGGTGCAGTCAGCTCTGATGCGGTCGCAGCAGTTCATCCGTCTCTGAGACAACACGCCTCCGCCCTCTGGTCATGTCCCTGCAAAACTATAGGGGGCAGAGAAACTGAGGCGGGACACTGGGACTGTCAATCAATTCCACCCAGAGGACGCACTGTCTGCAGAGACAATCACCTCACTGCATGTAGGACAATCGTCACCCAAACTGATTGGATTGTTTCCCACACGTTCTCATTCTAGAAGGGTTTCATGTGCAGAAACAAATCTATGTTGTTCAGCACAAACACATTTATGCAAAGCACCCTGGGGTTAATAGGTTCACCCAAAAATTGTAATTATTAGATTATAAATACAGTGAAACAGTGTAATATTATATCAGTGTAAAACAGCTGTTTTCTATGTGAATATAAAGTAAAGTGTCATTTATTCCTGTGATTAAAGCTGAATTTATTAGATGATAAATACAGTAAAACAGTGTAATATTATATCAGTGTAAAACAGCTGTTTTCTATGTGAATATATAGTAAAGTGTCATTTATTCCTGTGATTAAATCTGAATTTATTAGATGATAAATACAGTAAAACAGTGTAATATTATATCAGTGTAAAACAGCTGTTTTCTATGTGAATATATAGTAAAGTGTCATTTATTCCTGTGATTAAATCTGAATTTATTAGATGATAAATACAGTAAAACAGTGTAATATTATATCAGTGTAAAACAGCTGTTTTTTATGTGAATATATAGTAAAGTGTCATTTATTTCTTTGATTAAAGTTGTATTTTCAGCATCATTACTCCAGTCTTCAGTGTCTCATTATCTTCACAAATCATTCTAATATGATTATATAATCAAGAAAAATTGAAATTTTTGCGGAAACCGTGATTAATTTTTTTCCAGGATTCTTTGCTAAATAGAATGTTCAAATGAAGAGTATTTATATGATATAGAAATCTTTTGGAACATTATAAATGTCTTAACTGTCACTTTTTAACAATTTTATGCATCCTTGCTGAATTAAAGTATTTATTTTAAATTATTTAAAAGAAATCTTACTGACCTCAATTTTTTTGAACGGTAGTGCATTCAAATATCCAGAGTGTCTTGCAAGTTTGACAAACATCATTGGTTCATGCATGTCATCCAATCACTATCTGTCAAGTGATTTTACATTTTTATGCATTTGGCAGATGCTTTTATCCAAAGCGACTTGCATTGCATTCAAGAAACACATTGACATTCTAATCAGTTCTTGCTTTCCCTGGGAGTCGAACCCTGAACTTGATGTTGCAAGCGCCACTCTCTACTGATTGAGACACAGGAAAGTTGCAAGACTGTAGGAAGTCTTTAGAAGTCCTTCAATAAAGCGCACAAGCACTTTTTTTTTGGTCATTGACAGCCCCCCAATTTTGACAGCTTTATAGAGAGAAAACAATACAACAAATTCAAAAAAGCTGCTATATTAGTTATGTTAAACTTGCTGTATTGTCATGTTGTCATGTGGCTGATGTGGATCTGTACTGGTTTGCAGGTAATCCACTGAGAAAGTTGAAGTCTTTCAAGCTGGTTTGAGGGCTGTACCGCAGGAACGATTTCAAAGACAGGAAGTTGTTGTATTGAGGTCAAACCAACTTAAAAGACAGTTACATCCCACTCTCTCGAGCCACAGAGGACGCAGCGGGGACGAACCACAGAATGGTAAGAAAAACAGGCCTAAATCTTCACACAAAAACAGCAACTTCAGAGGGGGCCAAGCACAGAAAGCCCACAATCCTCCACAGCCAGGGATGCAGCCCCGCTTTCACATGAAAAAGCTCGCTCGCTACCCTCCTATCAGCCACAACAAGACGCTGTGAAGTCGGGGATGAGCTGGGTTCACGCTGCGCTCCTGCACTTCTCCGAGCGCTCTGAACTCCCCCTTACAGGGCTGAAGGATTGTTCACGCTTCTCTTTTTGGAAATGCTGACATTCAGCTGTAAAGTAGGCCACTCGTTTTTGGCATTGTAACACACTTATGAAATACGTTTAAAGTCATAGACTCAGAATGGCTCTATTTACTCAATAATTCAAGTTCCTGGTCTCACTGTATGTGATTTATCCAAGCTGCTATTGCAAATGAAAAACGTTTGTCTTCGTAATCTCTTGAAAGTGATTTTTTTATTTTTGCCTGTTGCCAAAGGTCATGCAGTTGATTACCCAGCAGGTCACCAGTATAAGACTGGCTTGGGATGGAGTGCTGTTGGACTAGCTATACCAGCTCAGTTTAAAACAGTGATCATCCTGCTCAGTTCAGTTCAATAATATTGTTGAAAACTAAGTGTCCCTGACTATGAAATGAACAAATTTAATAACTAATGATCTTCACAACAGAACTGAATTAACACTGAAGTAACTTCAGCTGAACAACCGCCGTAATGCATCATTTTCAGTCTGCTCACTGGTCGCTTTTACAGCCTCGTTGTGTTTATAATCGCACTCTGGCTATTAAACTATTCTAATTCGGGGAACTTTCAGAGAAAATGTTTTTAAAATAAAGACTGAAAGAATTGTAAGAAGCTTAATGGTCGTGTGACGTTGAAGTTGTGCAACCATTGTCAGTGTTCTGTCACTTCGGTTTGGGTTTCTAGTGTTTGGGTGACAGAGCTCTGACACTGCACCTTCGTCGCGTCATTGTGAGAGCGCGCGGATTCATGTCATGGCTCTTTTGTCTGTGTGCTTTCCTGACGTTTGTGTCGTTAGTAAACACACCAACTGTGCGCTGTCTCTCAAGTTCATGTGAACACACGGCGATGCACATCTGCATTGGCTGCGTCTTCGTGGCTTGTTATTGTGTAACCCCGCCCGTCTTTTTCCCTTGTTTCCCTTGATTGTTCTCAACTGTTTTTGCTCGTTACCTTTCCTCATGTGTTTCCTATTTTACCTGTTCTCCCCGTTCCATCCAGTTTGTTTGTTTGTTTTCCTCGGTCATGTCTAGTTATCTTATTTAGTTATGGTTTTCCCCCTCAGGGCAGTTTTCTTTTGTGTATTTGTTTTATTTTTCATTGTAAATAAATTCCCTTTCACTCACATACCCGAGTCCTCCCTACTTCATTTTTAGTTCATTTTTAGACTATGTTTAGCTTTTTACTTCTGCCAATTGACTTCAGAATTCATTAAGGTTGTCCAGATTCATTATTATGAGGATCATAACGAGCAAGAATAATTTTTTGTTGGTCACAGAGCTTATTTTCGTCAAGATCAAAAACCCAATGAAAAGTCCTAATGGGTTTTTGTCTAGAAGTTTTCGCCAGAGTGATGCTAAATTACTGGTTGACCTACAAAAATACATCATCACTGCAGCGCTCCACAGCTTAGCTGTTAGAAACACAGCCGTTCTAAAATCTTGCCAATACTTTTCAATGATTGAAATGCTTCCGACCAGAATCACTTAAAAGCATTGTAAAAAATATCACAATTACAATTTATGAACTCAGTAAGTAGGAACTTCCCAGGAGGGCTTGAAGGCAGCAAATGATCAAGAATTATTGATTTCTGAAAGGCTTTTTCAGTTTAAAATCTTATTGAGGGAAAAATGAAAACAGGAAGCAAATAAAGGGAGAGGAAAGGACCCAGGAAGAGCAGACTGTGTGATTTAGCAGCATGTATATTTCAGCATTTGTGTTTGTGTGAGCGCATGTGCCCTTAAGACGCAGCGGGGGGCAGAAAGCTGATGAGGGCTGTTTGTGAAACGACGGGCATTTAAAATGCCAACACACATACTAGACACGAGCAGACTGGCATTAAAGACCACTGTGGCACTTTGGCGCGCTCTTAAGAAGATTCCTTTTAATTGGCCTTCAGAGATGTCCGGATTACCAGCAAATTCTGTTTGTGCGACTGTGTTCAGCACTGATAAACAGAGTTAAAAGCGGTTTAACTCGGACAAAACTATACACTTTCAATCGGATTTGGCTCTGTTTTCACTGGGCGTGTTACAAATACATATGCTAATTTTGAATGTGGTGTTGATATGATAATTAACCTGTGCCGAACTTGGTAAACCTGTCAATTTGTGGGACACAGAGCTGATGACGCACACTAATTGGATACTAAACATCATAATTGCCTCTTTAGCTGTCGCAAATTAGCGAGTTCAAAAGCACATGGACTGATGCACTGCACGAATGCATAAAACGAACACTAAAAGAACATTTGATAAGAAATCGTTCTAAATAGCATGGGATTAAACGTCTTTGGTTTGTAGCAGAATCCTTTCCGGCACTAAATAGAGCAATGCTACAAAAAAAGCTGCTATTAACACTTTAAAATAAGGTCCCATTTGTTAGTAAATACAATAGCTAACATGAACTAACAGTCTGTCATCCTTGGTCCTGTCTGTCTGTGTATTCTTTGTCACTTCCTGTCTGTCTGTGTATTCTTTGTCACTTCCTGTCAGTAAGGTCACTGTTACACTTCCTGCACCTGTCTTGTGATCACGTACTTGTTAGTCTACCCAGGTGTTCGTCATTCCCTTGTGTATAAAACTCTCTTGTGTTTCCCTGGTCTTTGTCGGTTGTTGACATTGTCTTGGTCACTCTGTCTTGTCGTCGTTATGTGTGTGGATCCCAGTTTCCTCGTTTCTTTAAGTTCGCCTAGTTTTCCCGTTTTGCATGAGTGTGCCGTTTTTGTTTGGTATGTAAAGTCTTTTGTTTTGTTCGCCTTTTGTTTATAATAAAGTGATTTCAGTTGGAACCTGTACTCCTCGTCTGTCTCCACATCGCACACGTTCCCCGTTTGTAACACAGTCAATGAACAATATATATATTTAAAGGCTTTATTAATCTTCGTTGATATTCGTTAGTAAAAATATGATTGTTTATAGTCTGTTCATGTTAGTTTACGGTGCATTAATGAATGTTAACAAATACAATTTTTGATTTAAAAAATGTAATAAATGTTGAAATTAAAATGTACTAATGTTAATGTACTGCTAGTTAACAATTATTGTTCTTTATTAGCTCATGCTATCTAATGTAGTTAAATTAAACCTTATTGTAAAGTGTTACAGACTTTCCCACAGATTTTTGTGCCATTAAACCACTTTATTGTTCCAAATGTGGATTTCTCTCAATATCGCTCCTTGTGGCAACACTAGGAATAATTCCATTATCAATTTTGCTTTTGACACATTTCGATATTTTGAGAATTTTATCCATTATACACCACTGCAAATGCTATACAAACACTTTCCTCCTGCAGAAAGAATTTTTAGAAAACATTTATGCCAAAAAACATCTTATTTTTACTTTCAACAGATCCCATTTGTGGTCGTTTTACATGGCTATGTTCAGTTGTGCAGGAACAGTACTATGACCACCAGCTAAAATCTGATATTACTAACAGCACACCAGTGCGGATCAACATGGGGTGAGTAAAAAATGTAAATGATTCCTTTAATAACTAGTATATCATCCGCATAACATTTTTATTCATTAACCGCACAATGGATTACATATATAAATAAGTACATGAAGGGCTCCGTGTTGGTGCCGACGGTGGTTGTGTTTTACAGGTCTCTGTTTGGCTGTTAATCAAGCGCCGCAAGAGCCGAGGGGTAGTTTGAGGAATTGCCCCTCACAGACTCCTGGTGGGGTGTTAATGAGCGGACCGCTTGAGCTCAGCGGGGTCTTGCTGCTCTGGTAGCCTGTTAGCGGGATTGTGGTAAATTTGAGACGGTGGTGGGCAGATTGTGTCCTTACGCTAACCCTTGCTGCTGGCTAGAAACTACAATTACCCTTACAGACGTTTCTGCAAGAGACTCTAAATGTGTTTGCCCTGAAGCAGGAAACACACTCTCCCCGGTTTCACTTTTTTCTTTGGTTATGTTCAGAAAGGCTTATGTACTGTTCATAGTCATTTTTGCAGTGCAGTACGTATACTTTGCAGGGTGTACAAAATACCTATGATGAATATGTGATTGCAAATCCTGTATCCCAGAATGCAATGTGCTCAATGTCCACATCTCTATTTCTATTGACATAAATTAAATGGAAATAATTTCAACCATCATTTTTGAACATTGCCTTCTTTACTTTGCATTTAATTAGACTGCTCTTCATTTGTATTTTTTAAACACATTTTTTGTAACTTTAAATATGTTGGCCAGAATTATTATTAAATGGCCAGTTCACCATCAGTTACTCACCCTTAAGACTTTCATTCATCTTCGAATTTGGATTTAGGCTTCTGTTACACTGAATACACATACACAGAAGCTCAACCAAACCTTCTTGACGCGCGAGAACGAACCTCATTGGCTATTGCGGAAGCTCAAACGTGCTCAATTGTTCCATGACTAAGACAAGACGAGATGACGAGATGACACCAAGGTCATTAAATGATAACTGACTATATCAACCTCAACAAATATTACAGACTGTTTATAACAAGCCTTTACCAGCATTCATGTTCACGGTTGCCATATTTCAAGGGTTTAAATACCTCAATCAGAGCTTTTCTGGCAACCCTGCACAAATCTCTCTCTCTCTCTCTCTCGCACTCCCTCCCTCTCTCTCTCTCTCTCTCTCTCTCACTTTCTCTCTCTCCTTCAGAAGGAGTGCAGATGATCTAAAAACATTCACAATCAATCAAGACTGAAAGAAACATGGGGTATACATACACAAGGGTGATGAGACACAGCTGACAAGACTAATGAGGTGATTGAAGACGAGACAGGTGAATGACACTGGGAGATCACAGGAGGAAACAGGAAGTATTCAGAGACATGACAGATATACGTGACAATAATATAGAGAATGTGTTCATTTATATGATAAATAGCCTATAATAGCTACACTAGATGAGGTCAAATAAAGCATGCATATGAATTGGCATTCTCTTAATTTGTGCAACTGTAGCTCAACAAGTAGAGCACTGGTGTTTGCAACATCAAGGTCAGGGTTTGATTCCCAGGGAAAGCAAGAACTGATTATAATGACAATGTGTTTCTTGAATGTTTCTTTGGATAAAAGCGTCTGATAAATGCATGAATGAAAATGTAAAGATACAGCAGGTGAAAGTGCAATAATTCAGATCAAATCTAAAACGGTAATTGTGATTATAATTTTGAGCAAAATAATTGGTAATGGTATCAATTACCATTATGCAGCATGAAGAAAATGTGACAAAGTTTACAGTGACTAAAACTAGAGGAAAGTCTCAGAATAAAATACATGTTTGAGATGTTTTAAACGAAATCAACTTGCACTGACAGATCTTAACATCCGTCAGTGTCATTGTTTTGTCTGAAGAAGCACAATTGAACTAAACTGAACTAAAGCCTAATCCTGGCTTAATCTAAGCCCTGTCTGTGAAACCAGGCCTTAGTCGACTACAAAAACAGGACAATGTTAACTGAATAAGATGAAAACTCAAACTCATTTGACACAGGCTTAAGACTAAGACTTTAAAAACTAGCAGACAAAAATAACGCTATGATGCATGACGAAACACTCGTCAAAGTTTAATATTTAGGGTTAGAGGTTTGTTCATATCTCTAAGCCTAAACGTACGCGCACTAGTAATATCTCCTGACCGGACCTTCTGCCGAAAGAGGAAAGCTTCTCATCACTCACACCTTTGGCTCTGACAGGTCTTGTTTTACAGCTCTCCACAATGCAAGGCTCAGAGGAGAAGAGAGCTTTTGGCGGACATCATGTCTAACATCTTTGCGCTGACTCATTCCTCTGTTCTCACCGGGAAGATTAAAGGTGTGTGTGTCTTCACCAGGCAAGCACAAATTTCCCTTAATGTTTCTCCCATCAGTCCTTTATGAGTCTAATCTCTGTCAGGTTGCATCCCGCCTGTGCTATTGATCCTCTCAGTGCTGCCGACACAAGCGACACGCCGCCGTTTGATCCGAGACAGACGGATGACTAAAAGCGATGGAGAATTCTTGCCCACGGAGTCCCTCTGAGGTTCGAGGGCTATGGATCACTTTGTTTCTTTCATTGCTTACCGTGGGCAACTTGTTTAATAATAAACACGACTCTGGAAATGAGACTTTAGTTCACTGACATAGTTGGACATCGAAACTAGAAGACATGCTATAAATTTTTTATCATTTCATTCTTTCTCTGAAGTCCACTTATAATGTTAATTGAAGTTTTTGACACAAAACCAGCCGTAATTTCATTTTTCATGACCGTTTCACCTCTCTCTGAACCTTTTCGATTTTGATTCTCTTGCTTTGTTTTGTACATTGGGGTTCAAAAGTCTGAGACCTGCTTTTATTTGTCACTCTTTTCTAATTTAACAATAAAAAAAAAAAAAGATTTTTATAAAAAAAATTGGCATTTTTGCAACATTCTGCAACACCAGAGCTGACATTTCAAAACACTGAATAAGTGAACGAGAGAGTTTTTGAACCGTTGATAGGCGTTTCATGGTTGTGACATCACTAGCATAAATTCAGAATGAGACGTATTCGCAGATTAGTATAAAAATGCTCTTTTTGGACTGAGGAGTGCATTTTAGGATCTGAATGTTACAGTATTTTTAGTGCAATGAAGTAAAGGAAATTGCATTTTCATCTGAGGTTTTTTTACGCACACGACTCTTTCAAGATTGTAGCCCATAATATATTAGAGCCAGTGGTTTTTAAATATCTTACGCGTGTGCATTATAAAACTGTCCATCCCTATCTTAACATCCTCTTTACATTAAGACTTTGATAACATGTTGGTGAAAAGCAGTTAGTCACATCAAAAAGACAATTAGTCGCTCTTCAGGCAGTAAAACCCTTAATAGCCATAATTAACCATTAACCTTCATTGAATATGACTCTAATGGAGCCTATTCAAAGAGGCGTTTAAAGGGTTAAGGCCAGTAAATGCACTCATCATTTGGTGAGTTTGCTCCTTATTCACTGAGATTCTCTGAAAAGCTCCTAATGGCGGGCCGGTAGAAATTTTCATTACTTTCATGACCTGTGCCAGTCAGTCTGAAGTCCATTATGTCTGCAGAACGGCACATCGAGGGTAAATTTGCCCTGCTCAGGTCGAAACGTTTCTGAGGTGTCAAGTGGACAATAAAAGAGGAAAGAATATGAATTTTGGCCCAAACGGGCTATAATCGGCTCTTGAAAGGGTAGAGAAATGTTGAAAGGTGCTGACGGTGAGACGTGTGACCTGGTGTTGAATTCAAAGTCTGACTTTTTTTCCCTTTTCATTTCCAGTAGGAGAAAGTGTGAAGGTTGATTGTCATCACAGAGATCTGGAGCGGGACGCACGCATGCACGCTTATCTCCTTTTATACATTCAAATGCAATTCAAATACTGTGTTTTCAATCCACTTTAGTCATTTCAAAATAATTTTAACGGCATTTCTGCACGTAAGATGTGCAAAAACCATCAGGCGTCATGCTTCCTATAACCGACCACATTATTATTCATAGATATTTGTGTGCAATGTGTGATTCTAGCAAAAATATGTTTTTCACGTTTGAATAAACCCTGTTGCATATGATATAATGCAGCATATGTGAATAGCATCCATTCATTGTTTTTAGTTATTATGTATTATATATTATTAATTTAGAATGTTAAATAATTTTTTATATTATTTTTACATTTTTAATATTATTTCAGATTTTTTTCATTTGATTAAAAATTAAGTGCGTTGAAACGCTCAGTATTATTCATTGTGTTGACGTGAAACAGGAAGTGAGGGCGGGGCTTATCGAGCAGCTCCTCCCCTTTTTAAAACAGCCAATAGCGTTTAGTTTCTCTCTCAGTTCAGAGCCGTTGATCTCGATAAAGCCGCAGTTCCTCCTGATCTCTCCCCGTTTCTCTTTAAAACACATGATTGTGTGCAGAACTCAAACGGGTGGATGTGTTTCTCCATCACATGATCCGCTCTGGTCTGTCGTGTCTCTGGATCTGCGGCGCTTCACTGACACTAACGTCAATCCAGACTTCATTCCCCCAATGAAAGATATTCCCAAGAGTAACAGAAAACAATCAAATCTACGCATATATCGAATCCAAATCTGATTCAAAATCGAGATTCGCGACCTCGAGATTGTGACCTCAAGAATCGTTCAGATTGGGATCATGAAGTACCAAAAGATTCGTAACTTCTGCAATTTACATCATATTGTGAGTAACAGCCAAACAGCCATGAAACACAATTCCCCTCCGCAGCGTCAGACGAGTTTATTTTAGACTTATATTTGATTGTGCTTTATGTTCCCAGGGAGGGTATAATTTAGTGCATGAGCGCCTGAGGGGGTGAAGAATATCCCTGCATAATTAAAACGACACAAACGGAGGGAGCATATTGATTAATTCATGATGAAGATTCAAAGAGATCAGATTAAACGGTGTTTGATCATAAAGAATTGGCTGTTAAAGATGCAACACTAATCCATCTGCCTCCGCATACGCTGAATTATGAACACTTCACTGCCGTCTGAAATGATGTGGAATTAGTTGATTGTGTTGTACAGTTGTCAAGGTAGTTTAAGCTGAAAGCTCGTGTGGTCTTCCGAAAGATTATCCCAAAAGAATGTGACGTGTTTTCATGTTTAAATACTGGTTAAATGATTTGTGAGTGATGAGCTTGAATTACATGCCTAAACAACCTCTAAAAAAACAATACGATGCATTTTTAAAACACTCTTTTACATTCAAAACAATGTCCTACTTTTAAGACACTAATTCCTAAAGCTTGACAGACAAAGTCGAAGCGAACAGCAAAAAGCGGAAAGCGAAGATACTTTCAAATAAAATCTATTTCGCGCACCAAAGAAGAAGTCAGAGCAAGGATATAAAACAATAATAATGCTAATTTTTAGCCGAACTGTTCCTTTAAATACATTACCATTTGAAATCCGCCCATTACAGAGATGGAATACCAGTTAAAATCACATTTGGACCACTAATTTCATCATTACTGCATTTTTAAGAGATTAAATCCTTCAAATGAGCCATAACGGAGTAATTATGTTGTTAGACTGTGGATGTTTCACACAATGCTATACAGTTTAGAGAGTAATTAAAGCTCAGATAGAGCAGGATATGTGCCGTCTGCAGCTCTGCTTCCACGTGCTCTTGATAAATAACTGAGATTCTGGCCCAGTTTGCTGTCATGATAGTCCTTGTTTATATCCAGAGTTTGCCATAAATCACTCTGAGAGAGAGAAAGAGGGGAAGCGAGGGAGGATACAGCTATTGCTTGCCGTCATACTTTATAACTGCGACATCAACCTCACACTTCCACAGATACAAATTGTTTCTGGTCATTTTAGACTTTTGTTTCCCCCCAGGTTAACATTGTTCGAGCATCTGAAGTGATTTTAAGTTGTATTTGATACTCACAATCACAATCATTGTCGCATATTCACGGATGTTTGACCCTCAGACCCAACCTAAAGTCTGGAGGCCATTTACATTTCATTTTACTCTATTTAATTTCATCAAATCCAACCTGCTGTTACATGTCAGTCGTGTCTTTGTCTACTTCCTGTTTCCTTCCATGTTTTCCCAGCGTGTTCCCGTTCACCTGTCGCGTCAGCAATCACATCGTTAGTCTCGTCAGCTGTGTCTAATTCCCTCATTCCTCCCTTGTGTATTTAAACCCAGTGTTTTCCTTCAGTTCCTTGAGTTGTCGTTAGATGTTTTGTCGTGCCGCTGTGTTTTTGCGCATACGCTGCCTTTTTGTTTTGTATGCTTAAAGTGTTTTTCATCAAGTTTGTAAATAAATGATATTCCTGGATTCCTGTGTCTCCTCATGAAGAGAACAGTCATTATTAATAATATCAGATTTTAGTTTGTTATTTTATCTGTCTTTTCATTTTATTATTTATTCTGTTTACAAATGTTACTCTAGTTTACATGATTCATTTTATTTACATTTACATTCATGCATTTATCAGACGCTTTTATCCAAAGCGACTTGCATTGCATTCAAGAAACACATTGACATTCTAATCAGTTCTTGCTTTCCCTGAGAATTGAACCCATGACCTTGATGTTGCAAGCGCCGCTCTCTACTGTTTGACTGCAGGAAATATTATATTCTTTTACTTTAATTGGTTTTATGTAAATTTTACACAGCTATTCTAGAAAGATTCTGACTAATTTTCTTATGGATGTTGATCCACCCGTTTGTTTCTGCACCTCTAGAAAGTTTCCGCTTCTATTTGTTACGCTTGTTCTACAATTGTTCTGCTTGTATTTGTTACAGCTATTCCAGAATGTTTTTATCATGGTTGTTCTTGTTTTGTTTTGTTAATGCAGCAGCCAATATATTTGACTGCCACTCTAGAATATCTCTGTCTCTATTATTACGGCCATTTTTGAATATTCCTGGCTGTATTTGTATCTGTTGGTCTCAACTATAGAAAGTTTTCTTTCTTTGTCTGTTTCTGACATCTCCAGATGTTTTAGGCTGCAGGTAGTGCCTGAGCTGTCGAGTGTTTGCCACCAGCGAACCCCACATCCGCTCCAGGCCGTCAGGAGGCTTGAAGAGGTGAAAGCACTCTGCATGGAAATGGATGTCATGATCAGCCCAGTGTGATGGAATATGAAAATGTACTTTGTGAATGTATTGGATTCACCAGAGCGCCTGAGGGGACGCCCCAGTCCCAGATGAACGAGAGAAAGAAACAGCCGTCAATTGAAAAGATAAAAAAGCAATCTTGTGCACCTGTAACCTTTAAGATTTCTCTCTCTCTCTCTCTCTCTCTCTCTCTCTCTCTCTCTCTCTCTCTCTCTCAGAGATGCTTTTAAAAAAATCACTTGTATGGCCCGAGTCAAGGAACCAATATTTGTATATTTGTATATATCTGTGAAGGCGTACAGCTTTTACAAGCATCTGGCAGGATAAAAAAGTCCACGATCTGTTCAATTACGCACACACGTATTTCTCTCTTATATCACTTATGGATATTTGTTGAGATCAAGTGGAAACAGGACGAATTTATGAGCCTTCATTTATGGAGAGCATTTGTTTTTTAAAGCGTTTGATTTTGAAAGGGTTGGTTAGATGAGGAAAAATCTCATTGACTCACCCTCATGTCGTTCCAAACTTTCTGTGGAAAAGAAAAAAGAGAAATATTAAAGAATCATCGGACAGTTCACAGTGACCAAGCCTGTCATGCTCTGAAAAAACAGCATTAAAGTATAACAGTGGATCATGCAGTTTGTGTTCTATTATACAAGTCTTCTGAAGTCATACGCAAGCTTTGTGAAGCTGTTTTTCAGACAATCTTCCCTTCTATGGAAACTGAAATCTCATTTACATTTGCATCTCTTTTAAAGTCTCAAAATGAGGGTGAATATTAAATCTCATTTGTGGGTGAACTGTTCCTTTAAGAAGAGATGTAACTGGGACTCAATAGATGTATTTAGGACATCTCCGGTAATACTCTGGAAGATAATAACCTTTCCCAGCACACACACACACATGAGACACATCCTTATCAAGACCTTTCGTTTACAGCTGCCTGAATGTGATTTTAATCTGTCTCTCACCAGGTCAGAACTCAAAGGGTTTAACTTATTAAACCAAACAACCTGCAATCAGAGAAGCATCATTGTACATTCTGTTTGAAAGTGAGCCAAGCTGAAAGCAATCTGTCCCTCACAACTGCATTAAACAAACCCATCTGCTTTTGTACAGGCCACAATTTCAAATATAATCCTCACAGACCAAAGGGGAAAGCTGACATATTGTTAGGGGTGGAATATTATAGCCAGTAATCAATATATATATATTATCTTTTTTTCTCTGGACATGAAAGACTGTAAATTGGGAATAGCAGAAATACATATTTATGATTTATTTTAACACAAAATTCAAAAACCTTAGTTTCCAAGCTTTTAACTTTAACTATATATATATATGTGTGTGTGTGTGTGTGTGTGTGTGTGTGTGTGTGTGTGTGTGTGTGTGTGTGTCTTTAAGTGAATTCAATAATAATTAAAAGTTTCTTAAAGATAAAAAACATCTCTTCCTATGCTGTAAAAAACTATATTGGCAGTCCTTAGTTGCACTTTACTATAATATTAAAGGGTAACAACGGAGTCCAAACTATTAACCTAAATTCAATTACTATTTTTTTTAGAAACAATAATCAACACAAATAACATAAGGCATTTTTGTATCCACTTAACTAAATCTAATTATAAAATTATGCTTTTACTCTAACTCCAAATAAATATAATAATTTACACAGTGGCTGACAGATTTATTTAAACATACATTAAATAATCAAGACATCACCAACAGGTTATGCAATATATAATGAATATATAGGGTAATATAGTGCATATATTTAGCAAAAGAGTTCATTTCTCTGATGAACTAACACTGAATGGTAAATGTGTGAAATATTGTTTACCAGCTATTTTATTGATGTCTGTCAATATTAGCAATAAAAATCAAACAAAAACTCAAACAAAACATAACTTCACAAGACATGACGAGACAGAATATGACAACAAAGCAGCACGGGAAAGCAAACACAGAGAGAATAAATAGAGAACAAACAGGGCAGGTAATGAGGGAGGACAGGTGGGACAAATCAAACCAATAATGAGGAAACAAGACGGGTGGGGTTACACGATAGACAGGAGAACACATGGCACAAGAAACACACGTGACAAGCCATGTGCTCACACAAAACAAGACAACATGAAAGCACGCAGCCGGTGAAAACACAAGCTGCACGCAAAACAGCAAAAGGCACGATGTAAACATGAACCATGTGCTACACAACAACACAAGCGAGAGCGCAGCCCGAGCGAACTCGAACACCCACTCACAGAACGTGCGCTCAAACAGAAGACAAACACGGTGAGCATGAATGTCCAAATCCCAACACAAAACCAAAACAAAACAAGTCCGAAGTGCAGGGATCCGAACACCACGCCCCGCACACAAGACACGTCACAGACAGGAGAGCGTGACTCGAACACACTCGAAGCTCACAGGAAGAGCTCTGTCACAAAACCACGAGAAAACAAGACCGAAGTGACAGAACCCTGACAGAAGAGATAATGGCGATCCGTCACGCCACTTTAAAGAGCAGCTAAAGACATTTAATGTTTGAATTTCAGGATAAAATGGACAGAATTGGAAATTGTGTTTCTTCTCGAAAGTAATCAAACGCAGAGCTTATTGCAGTTATTGGTGGTTAATGGTTGTCAGACAACAACTCTGTATTAGTTGTGCACACATAAGTCACGCACAGAAGGTTTGCGGGTACCGTTACACTCCTAATGACAATTTAATCAAATGACAAAGTAGAATTGAGTGTGTGGCATAAGGTAAAGTGAGGAAAACCTCATCAATGGAGCCGGGCGGAGGCGTTGAGAGTACCGCGGTTTTTCGGTTCGGTCTGAATATCGTTACACCCCTCATACATACTGTATCATACATGTGTATGTACATCTATACTATATTTACATTTTACATTCATGCATTTATCAGACGCTTTTATCCAATGCTACTTTCATTGCATTCAAGAAACACATTGACATTCTAATCACTTTCCCTGGGAATCGAACCCTGACCATGGTGTTGCAAGCACCGCTCACTACTGTTTGAACTACAAGAAAGCAAGAACATGTATATATAAAATGCAGGAAATGTACGTGTAAACACAGAACCTATTTGTACACACAATGTGTAAGAAATACTGTACTGTGTTGACATCGAACAGTGACTTGTTGGCATATTTCACACTTTCTTCCCACCTCATGATTTGCAATTTGTCACACGTTAGATTTTAGAGTATCACACATGCTACATCTTCTCCTCACTGTATCGCTCACTCGCACACCATTCGTACAAAGGTGCTGCTATCCTTGCCTTCATTACAGCTGCAACAAGCCCGGGTTCCCATCATGCTGAGATATATAATTAACACACAGATCAGCGAGGAGACGGGCAGAGGGAACCGGAGTCACTAATGATTGCAGAGAGACTTTCTTTCTCTAGACAGAGAACAGTGGACTGGAGATTGAGAGCTGCGGTATATTAACACACACTCTCGTAAGCACACACTCCTACAGCACTTAATGATTAAAGCACTTACTCCAAAATTAAAATTTGTCTTTATGATGTTTCATACCGATATGACTTTTCCCGTTTTTTCAAAAGCAGATGTTTGGGAGAGTTATAAAATTCCAAATTATATTTATTCAAATGGATGCAAAAGTTATACATTTTATATATATACATATATATTATGAATAATTTTTTTTATTGTATGGTGCTTTTTTATAGCTTGACACTCCATTGTTACCATTTGATTTCTTTGCATGAAAAACAGAGACCTTTGATGTTTTTTAGATCAACATGACGAGAGCTTTGATTTCTGGCTGAAAAAAACACTTTAATGAAGCACTTATTTATATTGTCTGATTGTTTGACATCACCAAACAACAATTTACAGCATCTGTGTGATCATTATAGCCAGATTAATGGCCGTTTGAGCAAGTCCAGTGTTTGTAATCAGGGGCCAAACACTGGAGGCCGACGATGAATTATTAATACCTTCACGCTGAGATGGCATCGTGTGTGTGTGTGTGTGTGTGTGTGTGTGTGAGAGAGTTTTTATCTTTGATTCTGCTAACATGACTCCTGTATGAAATCGGTTAAGACGTCCGTTACTTCCTGCGCATTTGCTCGTAATCGTTTTCACCAGGCCTCCTCCAGCCTCTTTGATATACCTTTAATCAGCCGTTAGTTAAATTGTGAAGAAATCCTCACTCGTTCCCCCATCAGACCCGTATCAAAGGCATCCTACGACAGCTCAAGCCCTAAGAGAAAAACGCCTTGAAACGAAACTATTACTGAGGAATATTTCAGGAAAGCAGGCATATCACAAAGATCAAAGACGCAAAAAAAAAAAAAAACACTTATGCAACAAAATATTAGATCTTTTAAGCTCTGGGAACTTGAAGTTCACACAGTTTCCACCTGTTCAAAAGGGATTAATGGTTAATTTAAGTATCAACTTTGTGTGTGAGGTTTTCTTATGAAAAGTAAAAATTAGTCAATAGACGACGGTAGTAAAGTATAGAATTTGATGAGAAATGTTGAAGTTCATCTTAAGATTCTGTTTCACACCGGTTACCCTAGTAGCCACCTAGCAACACCCTGGCAACCATCCCGGATACCCTAGCAACACCCTTCCAACCACTAAGAACACCTTAGCAACACCTCAGGAACTGCTTAGCAACACTTTAACAAATAACTTTGTCTTTTGATGTTTGATCAAAAACACACAGCACTTTAAGAGCGAATTAACTGATCTAATATACTGATACATATGGGATTTAATTCTCAACTGTTTACATTCAGTAAAGATGCAACAGACTTTGGTTACAAGGATACTTGCCAAGTCATTCCCAGATAGCACGCATACATCTGGAAAACATCTGAGAAACGTCTTGAAGAGAGACTTCACTTCACTTTACTTCAGCTTGGGCCTCTAGTGGCTGGGAGAGTCACTGCAGGTTGGCGCATTATACATTATAAGTCATAAACGTTTCACTTGTAAAGACATTTTCTAAATATCTATTTAACGAAACATCCTAGAGACGAATCGCAGAAGAGCAAACTCTCTAAAAAACATGTCTTTCAGATGTAAACACACGAAGATTTCTCTGAGATGGACGTGTGCTATCGGGAATGATGGATGAAAACATTATTCGTTGATATTTTATTATACAATACCTCTATTTTATTTATTATTACATGTTTTGACAGCATACGACAAACACAGTAATCAATTATTATGTTTTTTGGAGCACTGGATACATTTTCTTTTAATTTATTGCTTTTATTTCACATTAAAAAACGTTGCGTGGGCGTTGCTATGGTAACAACAACTTTTTTTTAAACTGTTTAAAAGTTAACTGAGCAATATGTACATTTACACAGTGTGTGTTATGAATAAACAAATAACTAAATACTTTTTTTCAATGAACCCAACCTTCCCAACAAACACTCAACGCGATTTTTGATCATTTAAATTATTTATTGGGATTTCCCGCTCAGCTCGCACGATGCTAGGGTGTTGCTATGGTTACAATTTTTAAAAACTTTTTTTACCATTTAAACGTTAATTACATAATATGTACATTTACACAGTTTGTGAATAATGAATGAATTTTAATGAATTAATAACCTTCCCATCAAACATTCAAAGAGATATTTATTGATCACTAAATTATTTATTGGTAAAGATATGGTTTCATTATAAGGGATGTTGTTATCCAGTCCAAATGTGTTTATGTCCAGAGGAATAAAGCTAAATTAAACATGATCAGCTTGTTTGATCTTTAATTCATACACAGGAGAGGAAATAGCGCCACCTGCTGACTAAACATGAGAACTCTATATGTTTATGATGCAAATTTCATTGTAAAATAGCCAAACAATATGGCATTTCTATGTCTTAATATACAGTGGCATGGTAAAGAAATGCAGCTGAACAGATCCAGTACTGCTGTGAACTCTGAAATAAACTAACAGTGTTAGTATTTGCTGACTGTGTTCTTGTTTGGTTTATAAACTGCTGCATTGCCATCCACACATCCAAAATCCATATGAGTTAAATGAGTTTGTGTCTCTGGGGTTCACAATATATATTTGGATGTTGGCACAAAAAAAAAAACTATCATGCTTTACTTGTAATTGCCTCTATTGACAGCAGGTCTACACATTGCTCTACACAAACTTTGATTAGTTTCACTAAAGAGAATACTGTAGATCAGAAGATGTGCTGTGATGTGTGTAGATTATATTAATTAAATGAAAAAGAAATAGTAAATACAGGACTTATTACACAAAATAAGTAAACTGCTTAAACTGCTTATCTAACGGGGCTTCCTTTTGAATTCACTTGTTCTGAAATAAATTGGAATAATGGATTGGAATGCACATATTTATAATATAATATAATATATAATATAATATAATATAATACTGTATAATATAATTTTAATACAATACAATACAATACAACACAATACAATATAATATAATATAACATAATAGAATAGAATAGAATAGAATGGAAACACATATTTGTAATATAATATAATATAATAAAAGAAAGAGTTCAAATAGTTTTATTTTAAAATAAATAGTTATAATGATTATAAAAATATTAAAATGTATATTTCTAAAAATGTTATTCGCAGACTGAAATCATTGATCTGTGAGTTTGCTGAAGGTGTGTTTGTTAGGAAGAGAAAACAATCGCTGAGCTCAATGACATTCAGACGTGGCGCCGGGCAAAGAAGTTTCCACCGCGAGCCAGTGGGGCCACTCGACATGACGCTACCCTGACGTCACCGGCGCTTCTGATTGGCTGCTTGGGTTCACTTCGACGGCAATATTGGTCAGGTGACCAAAAACAACATTCTATCAGAGTACATTAAAGGGTTAAACGCTGAAGACGACACGTATTTTGTAGCGCAATTAAGTTTTGTAGGTTTGAATGTTAATGAGCTCTCTGTTTAATTTACTTTCCAATTTACTCAATGAGGTTTAATTCGAACAATCCCTGAGGAGAGAGTGGAAAGGCTAGTCGCTAACAAACACACTTTCCCTCAAACGGGTGACACAACTCAACTTCACAACACACTGTTTCTTCTCTTCTCTCATCCGTCAGGTTAGTGATCTGTCCATCATTGTGGAAGAGTGTTTCGATTATATAATCTGGGAGATAAAGTGTTTCATCCCGGTTATTGCTGTGTGGTTTATTTGCTATGTGGCTAGCTCATGTTAGCTCATTGATTGCACTCCAACATGTCACTCTCCGATCAAAAACATCACTTTAAACAACTCAAATACGGTCAGCCGAGTGCTTTTTATGTGTCGTGGCAAAGTAAAGTCCACACATGAGCGGAAGTGGACTGTTAGCACTAGCCATAGTTATTGCACAATAATTGGCTAATCAAACCCTCAGCTTGTATTTATATGTGCAGAGAAATCTGTGCGCGTGCACGGCGCTGTTATAAATAGATATGCATTGGTTTCAGTAGCAAATATAAGTCTACTTCCTGTCCATGTTCACAGTGTACCAGAATAACATGGTATTACCACGGTACAGGTCACGTGACTGCTCTGAAAAACACGATGGTACTACAATATGCCCAAAAACAAGCCAAGATTTACTGTTAAATCGCCAAAGTACCATGAAATTACCATGGAACGCGTTCAAACCTCATAGTATGTCTAAATAAACCATTGTTTCACTATGGTACCTTTCCAAAAGTATAGTTTTTACCATGATACATGTCTGAAAATGTGGTATTACTATGATATGTCTCCAAAAACATGATATAACCATGTTATATGTAAAAAAAGACATGGTATTGTGTCCAAATACCTTCCACTGGCTTTCCTGTTGCTCCAAATTAGAGAGAGGCGCTTGCAACATCAAGGTCATGGGTTCGATTCCCAGGGAAAGCAAGAACTGATTAGAATGTAAATGTGTTTCTTGAATGCAATGCAAGTCGCTTTGGATAAAAGCGTCTGATAAATGCATGAATGTAAATGTATTTGTGATCGCAGGTCATGTGGAGGAAGGCCGTGCTGGTGGCCGTGTTGGCGCTGGGAATGGGATATCTGTACCACACTGACCCGGAGCTGCCGTCCCGTGTGCTGAACTATGTCAGCGAATCCCTGCCGCAGACGGACCCCCGCCCCCCCGCGCTGGAGGAGGCCGTCGCCCGCGCCTGGCAGACCCTCATCACGCCTCCGGCCCGGCGCTGGGCGAGGGTCGCCGTGGGGTCAGCAAACTTCACTCTCCCTTTTCATTCTTTTGTGTATTTGGTCTTTGTTTCAGCAATTCTTGGTCTTCTGTTGTTTGTCGTCTTTTGTTTTTATGTAATTTGTTTCTTTCCTTTTCTATTCAAACCTTTTTGATAAGTATAGGTGTTAGTAAATAAATATTGTTATTTACACACTATTAGAGTATTTATTAAGAAGTAATTTATTTATGAAAATTTAATTTTTAGTTTATAATAATAATAATATAATAATTTATATAAGTTTTACTAATACAAAAAAATCCTACACATTTTCATTATCATTTTCTTATAATGAAATTATATTAGTTATTTAGTAAGTTATTTAGTACTTTTTATTTATATATTACTTAATTTTATATTTGTTCTTAGTTAATTATTATTCATGATTAAGTATAAAAAAATAAATATAAAATAAAGAAATATAAATATTTAAATATAAAAAACTTTATTTATATATATATATATATATATATATATATATATATAAAACTTTATATTTAATTATATATTTATTCTGAGTTAACTAATTTTTATTCACGATTTATTTATATATTTATTCTGAGTTAACTAATTATTACTCATGATTAAGTATACGTATATATATGTATATATAATTGCCGTTGAAGTTGTTTTCCCCATCTAAGATTGATACAGTATTTGATTCGAGTCTGAGCACGTCTGAACATGTTTCCCATCATGCCTTTGTTTCCTCCGTCAGGGTGAACGCCTGTGTGGATGTGGTGGTGTCCGGGGTGGGGCTCCTGCAGGCCCTCGCTCTTGAGCCCGGATCCGGACGAGACCACGAGGTGCTGCACAGCAAAGAGGACCTGAAAGAGGCCTTCATCCACTACATGGGCAAGGGCGCGGCCGCAGAGCGCTTCTTCTCAGAGAAGGAGGTTTTTCAGAGGATCGCGCGGGCGGCTGCGGAGTATCCCGGCGCTCAGGTGCGCAATAAAGCTTTTATGACAGTAGGAGCGGCCCTTACAACACGGTTTATCCTCGGGGCATGAGCCGAGATTGATTGGATCGAGATTAGCCTGTTTCTGTTTCACACCACACACTGTCCGACAGGTCTGACTGCTCTTCAGATCCAGTCTGACTCCATATATGTCCCATTATATCCTTATTATATAATTCTGCCGTCTGCTGTAAATGAATCTGGCCCTCGAGATCCGGTGGTTTAATTTGAATTTGCACGAGAGGGGAATTGAGTTTCTGTGTCAGACTTAATTTTGCATGATAACCGTAATTAATAGACGGAGTGATATGAAGTAATTTAAAATAACCGGCACTCTCAATTTGATATTTGATAGAAAATCTGACATTTTCAGGGTAATTTGCTCCAAAATACACTTGTGGTTGATCTTGTATGTTTTAATAAGATCAGATTTGTCATTTCTTTTGTTTCCTGCAGCTTTATGTGGGAGGAAACGCTGCTTTGATTGGCCAGAAACTTGCATCTAACCCACAACTGGTGGTGAGGAACAGTTGTACTAATAAACAAGCATCAAACGGTTCTGCTAGTGCTAAAATCAAACGTCCTGAAGCTCCATAATGATCTCAATGATCACAGTGCTGTTCTCTCTCAGGTCCTCTTGTGTGGTCCGGTGGGGCCGAAGCTTCATGATATGCTGGATGAGCAGATTGTGGTCCCGCCGGAGTCTCTGCAGGAGACGGATGAGTTCCACCTTATCCTGGAGTACAAGTCAGGTGAGACTGACACCGGCAAATCATTTGATTTCTGTGCCGTTGAAACATTGAACATGCGCTGTCCGGCCAGGTCTGGTACTAGCAAGGTGTACCTAATAAAGTGGCCAGTGAGTGTTTGTTTAGAAATGTAAGTGTTTCCTCTCTGGCGCCCCCTGCAGGTGAACAGTGGGGTTCCTCGAGAGCTCCTCAGGCGAACCGCTTCATCCTGTCCCACGATGTGTCCAATGGGGAGATGAGCATGCTGGAGACGTTCGTGGCCAGTTTGGAGGAGTTCCAGCCGGATCTGGTGGTTCTGTCCGGACTGCACATGATGGAGGGAATGGGCCGAGATCTGTGGGAGGAACGACTGAAAGAGGTCTGAAACCAGAATCGCTTGCTTTGAAAAGAGAATTGTTGGTTGGCACATTTTTAAGTGCATTGAAAAATGTTCTGGCTTCCCGCAGGCGGTGATTGCCATCTCAGATGTGAGGAACGAGGTGCCCATCCACCTCGAGCTGGCCAGCATGACAGACCGCGACTACATGAACCGGATCCTGCAGGAGGTAAATGTGTAGGTTTAGTGGATGCTAATGTGCAGTAGATGTACTGTAGAGATGGGGATTATTGTTAGTGCTGTTAAATAATGTAATGTATTGATTACTGATGTATCAACAGTGTTGATTTCAACATTGATAATAATCATAAATGTTTTTTGATCATCAAATCATCATATCAGAATGATTTGTGAAGATCATGTGACACTGAAGACTGCAGTAATGATGCTGAAAATTCAGCTTTAATCACCGGAATAAATAACACTTTACTATATATTCACATAGAAAACAGCTGTTTTACACTGATATAATATTACACTGTTTTACTGTATTTATCATCTAATAAATTCAGCTTTAATCACAGGAATAAATGACACTTTGCTATATATTCACATAGAAAACAGCTGTTTTACACTGATATAATATTACACTGTTTTAATGTATTTATCATCTAATAAATTCAGCTTTAATCACAGGAATAAATGACACTTTACTATATATTCACATAGAAAACAGCTGTTTTACACTGATATAATATTACACTGTTTTAATGTATTTATCATCTAATAAATTCAGCTTTAATCACAGGAATAAATGACACTTTGCTATATATTCACATAGAAAACAGCTGTTTTACACTGATATAATATTACACTGTTTTAATGTATTTATCATCTAATAAATTCAGCTTTAATCACAGGAATAAATGACACTTTACTATATATTCACATAGAAAACAGCTGTTTTACACTGATATAATATTACACTGTTTTAATGTATTTATCATCTAATAAATTCAGCTTTAATCACAGGAATAAATGACACTTTGCTATATATTCACATAGAAAACAGCTGTTTTACACTGATATAATATTACACTGTTTTAATGTATTTATCATCTAATAAATTCAGCTTTAATCACAGGAATAAATGACACTTTACTATATATTCACATAGAAAACAGCTGTTTTACACTGATATAATATTACACTGTTTTAATGTATTTATCATCTAATAAATTCAGCTTTAATCACAGGAATAAATGACACTTTGCTATATATTCACATAGAAAACAGCTGTTTTACACTGATATAATATTACACTGTTTTAATGTATTTATCATCTAATAAATTCAGCTTTAATCACAGGAATAAATGACACTTTGCTATATATTCACATAGAAAACAGCTGTTTTACACTGATATAATATTACACTGTTTTACTGTATTTATCATCTAATAAATTCAGTTTTAATCACAGGAATAAATGACACTTTACTATATATTCACATAGAAAACAGCTGTTTTACACTGATATAATATTACACTGTTTTAATGTATTTATCATCTAATAAATTCAGCTTTAATCACAGGAATAAATGACACTTTACTATATATTCACATAGAAAACAGCTGTTTTACACTGATATAATATTACACTGTTTTACTGTATTTATCATCTAATAAATTCAGATTTAATCACAGGAATAAATGACACTTTACTATATATTCACATAGAAAACAGCTGTTTTACACTGATATAATATTACACTGTTTTACTGTATTTATCATCTAATAAATTCAGCTTTAATCACAGGAATAAATGACACTTTACTATATATTCACATAGAAAACAGCTGTTTTACACTGATATAATATTACACTGTTTTACTGTATTTATCATCTAATAAATTCAGCTTTAATCATAGGAATAAATGACACTTTGCTATATATTCACATAGAAAACAGTCATTTTAAATTGTAATAACATTTTACTATTTTTAGTTTTTACTGTATTTTGAATCAAAGAACTGCAGCCTTGGTGAGCAGAAGAGACTTCAGTTAAAAGCATTTTACCATCCTTAACCTTATGGAGATTCATTGGTCTAAATGTATATAATAATGTAATTAATCAGAATGTATTTAGACAGATACTAACAAGGCTTTGGCATGCAGTTTTTGCATTTATCAATCATTAAAGTCGTTTTCATCTGCAGCATTCAGGTTTGTTTGCACTCTTCTGTTAGCAGGTCATACCCATCGTGAACTCCATCGGTCTGAACGAACAGGAGCTGCTGTTTTTGACTCAGTCCGGAGGAGGACCTCACGCTGACCTCACTTCCTGGGACGGCGTACCCGACGTGGGCCGCGTCAGCGACATCCTGCTCTGGATCTTAGAGCAACACGGCCGGGCGGATCCGGAATCCGAGGCCGATCTGACCCGGATCCACTTCCACACGCTGGTCTACCACATCCTGGCTACGGTGGACGGGCACTGGGGGAACCAGGCGGCGGCGGTGTCCGCGGGCGCCCGTGTGGCCAGCAGTCAAGCCTGCGGTCTGCGAGCGGTGGACACCAATAAGGTGGTCCTCAAGGCGCCGCTGAACTTCCACAGCTCCTTCTCAGAGCCGAGGGAGAGCCTAACGCTGGACCCGACGAGCCCGGTGACCGTGTGGCGCAGAGGGAGCGTGTCTTTCCATCTCACGCCGGTGCTGGTGTGCAAACAGCCGCTCAGGACTGTGGGACTGGGGGACGCCATCTCAGCGGAGGGGCTTCTGTTTTCAGAGTTCGCGCTCTAAGAGACACGTCCTCGAAAAAGACTCGCAAGAGGACGTTCACATGCAGTTCGAGCGCACTGTCCTCGTTCCAGAGGCTACTTTTGTCTGAAGCGATATTGTGAAAGGCAGCACTGATCGTAAAAACGCCATTTGTTTTAATAAAGTTCTGTCATTATTCACTCACCCTCAAACCTAAATGACTTTATTTTCTGAGGAAATTGTGTAAGTGGGATTTGAGCGACACGAGGGTGAGTAAATAATGAAAGAGCTGTTGTGTTTCAGCTGAACCACTCCTGTAACTGTGATGAGAGGAGCTCATGCTCTGGTTACCTGTGCTTTCTGGGATGGCAGGAAGCGAAACCAAAGGATGATTTTAGAGTCTTAAACATCTCACATTCGCTTTTACTTGGGATTTGAAACGTTAATAAGTATCAGAAATTGTTTTCAGGTAACCGGGTTTATGCAGTGGTGACACACGTCAAGTAATGTAAGGTTCTCTTATCTAATGAAATTTAGTATAAATATTTAAAGCAATGTTTCCAGGTTCAATCTAAAGTTAGAAAAATTCCTAAATAATAGTATATAGTTACTAGTTATTATTAACCGCACATGTCATTTAAGTACCATTCATTATTCACGTCTTAAAGGGACAGTACACCCCAAAATAAATCCTGTCATCATTTACTCGCCCTTAACCCGTACGTTGAACAAAAGAAGATACCGATAAATGGGTTTGGCGAGTAAATGATGACCAGACTTTCATTCTTGGGTGAAATATCCATTTTAATGTATCTTATGGTTCTTAAGGGTGTATTTGTAGGTTTTTGTACGTTGGTACCAGCATCATTTGTATATACGGTAGTGAGAAAAATCCTAAATATTTTCCATTCAGTCTGGTTTGGTGAATTATACTGTAATCGGCGTTAATGACGACTGTTGTGATTCACGATGCTTCCTATCACACACAATATGTACATACAAATGTTATTACTCCTCTTTTCAGCCATGCTGTACCATCCACACTTTAAATTTTTAATGTTTCATTTGGGATGTACCCATTAATCTCAGTATGTCTTAAATCAGCCTTAAAGTTTGACTAAAACTATAACTTTTTAACGAAAGCTTAAGACTTTGACCGGTTTTAGAAACATTCAGCAGTGTTTTAAAGCAATTCTAATTAAAAGAGCCACGAATGGTCTTAACGAAGAGTTTATACACTAATATCTTTGTGTTTCATGAGCAAGGCACCAAAAATCAGCCGGTGGAAGGAAGGAAAGCCTTGGCTTGTGGACGTTTTGTACTGTATTTCTGTTACACTCCATGTTCACGCTGTTAGTTTCTCAAACCAACCAGTTGTAACTTCCCAAAACGTTACCAGTTATAACACCTTCCTTTCTGGCAAGAATTATCCATCACTGTATTACGAGTTAATATGATGTTAATATAACTGTTTCAGCATTAAAGCAATATCTATATTTAGGTTTTGTTCAAACACAGCAAATGGTGTGAGAAACTAACAGGAAGTTCATATTCATGCAATTTTTGGGTATATAAAACATTTTAGGGTTCTAGTTTGCACATGTGATTATGCAACAAGGTCTTTTACTGGTTACTGGGCAAAATGTCAATCGTAAATGTAAAGAATAGGAATATTAGCTGTTATATTAGAATATTTTTATATAAATAAAACACTTCTGTTCCAGTTCTAAAATGTCTGTTTATTATTATTATTATTATGGTGTGGTTCTGTTACAAAGATCATAAAAATGCTTTTTGGTAACCATTTACAATAAAGTCCCATTGGTTAATGTGGAAAATGCATTAAATATCAAGTTCATTCATGAAACTCTAGAGGCTGATCGGCCCTTTACATGCAATCACATCATTGATTGATTCTGCAGCCAATAAGATTGCTTGTTCAACATTTAAATACAGTAATGCCTTGAGATACGAGCATAATCCGTTCCAGGACGAGCTCGTAACTGGAGTTGCTCGTATCTCAAATCATAACTCCATTATTAGTGCTAATAATCCCTTGTGCATGCATGACATCTCATCTGTGCAATACACACGTGCAAATATTCCCCACATGCGCTCGATCTTCTCTCCACTGCTGTTTTTGCTCGCATGAACACTTTTATTTTAGTTGACGAATGCGTGAAGTGAACGAGTGAGGCTCCGAGTGCTCGAACACCTAGTGTGTAAAGCTGCTCGTATCTCAAATCTTTACTCGTATCTCAAAGCAAAGCAAAATACTCGTATGTCAAGGTATTACTGTAGTTCCTCTGAACTCCTCCTGCCTAGATCTGTTACGGGATATATGTATATCGATTTATAACTTACATGCTCAACACTTTTTGGTAGTAACTCTCTCCAGCAGCAACAGCAGATCTAGCCCATCAAAACCAAACACTTGAAATGAACATGGGAATATTCAATAACGTGACAAAACTATACCGAGAGTTGTCATGATTGAACAAAAATGAATGAGAATTACATTTGTTAGAGTATTTATTAATCTTTGTTAACGTTAGTTAATAAAAACACAGCTGTACAGCATTAAATACTATTAACAGAGACATCTTTTAATTCTATTATGTATTATTAAGTACTGAAATTAACCAACTAAGATTGATAATGCTTTACAATTATTAGTTCATGTGAATTAATGTTAACAAACGGAAGCTTATTGTAAAGTATTGCCTTCAAAACTTTCTTATACAGTTATAATATTTCTAAAGTTGAAGTATGGAATCATTCAAACACCTAAAAATCTGTGATTGTAATCCGCAGTTCATTAAACTAAATATGCTGTACATTTATAAGTTATAAACCCCTTCAGCTTTGGAGAAGGATATGGTTTAATCTCTATTCAGCCACTGCTTTGTGTTTGCTCTTCTTCTCCGGTTCGGCTGCCTGCTTTACCTCATCCTCGTCCTCGGGGTCCCCGGGAGGGACTGTCGGGGGAGACGGGGCGCTGCTCACATCCGCCTCAGGCTCTGGAGACACAGGCGGGGCATTAGGATGACGCGTGATCAGTGAGTGTGTGTGAGTGGACGGTGTGCACCTGTGGGGATCTGCATGCTCTTGCTGTAACCTGCGGCTGAAGACATGGCCTGACCCAGGGCCTGGTTGGTGCCCAGGGGCTGCTGGGAGCTGCTGGGTTTGCTGGAGGAGGAGCGCTGGCTGGTCTTGCCATCTTTGCCCGGTTTGCTCCAGTACAGGTTCTCACCCGCCTGTAGAGCGGCGCCCATTTTCTGTGCCATTTCAACCATCTGTGTGAGAAAGAGACGGGATTCATGGCAATGTGAGCATGTGTGTGAGAAACATCATTTTTTACTAATTACCAGTTTGATATGAGGAAGAACAGATTGGGAGAATTCAAAAATTAATCAAAAAATGTATATATACAGATATAATCTATGATTTTTATCACTGAATTAGAGTAATAAGAATGGCAATATATATGTATATATAGATATACAGTAATACTTGAGATACGAGCATAATCCGTTCCAGGACGAGCTCGTAACTCTAATTGCTCGTATCTCAAATCATTTTCCCCCATAAGAAATAACACTTTTTTTTTTTTTATCCATTCCGGCCCTCTAAAAAACTCCCTTATTAGTGCTAATAACAATGGAAAAAACATGTTTTGAATTGCTATAGAGACACACACACACACAAATAAAATGTGGTTTTAATTATGAGTTCTTTCCTTCAAGACAGACGATACAGTAGCAGCTAATGATGACATAGGAGGAGGAGGAGGAGGAGGAGGAAGAGGAGGAGGGAAAGATAAAGATAACGCAAACACAATACAGAAGTGTAGTGTTTCTTCCCGTGTTGTGTATTGATAGACTCAGAAGCTCATATTTATTATTATTGAACACTCATAACTCGTGCTGCTCCCAGCTTAATACTGGTGAATCACTCGTTGCCCCCGGTAACCCCCGCTGTAAAACCAAGCTGCCTCTAGTGGAGATCATATGCAATTACCCATAAATGAGGAGCTTGAGCTGCTGCGAGTGCTGAACACCTCTAGCGTCTGTAAGCTGCTCGTATCTCAAATATTTACTCGTATCTCAAAGCAAAAATGTCTCGAGGGCTTGCTCGTATCTCGGAATACTCGTATGTCGGGACGCTCGTATCTCACATTATGGTAATGACAATTTGGCGCCAAAATCTGTTTAATGATCAAGAGAAATAATCATTTATTATTATTATATTAAATCTCAATATTTTTTTCTTTTACAGGTGTGTCCTGGACGGAGACTCAACATAATTTACAGATTTTATGTAGTTTGTGAGGATCGTGGCATCAAATCTTAAAAGATACCCAAGCGTTTTATTTGTATTGCTCGTGAACTGCACATCCATGAGCAGAGGGTTGTTTTGTCCCGTTCAGTGGCAGTCATATGTTTCTTGTCCATGTGTTCAGTTTTGGGCCAGAATAAGAGTAGGTGTCTGTACCTCTGGGTCAAACTCTGTGTTGCTGTTATTCTCGAGCTGCGCGTTGACTTTTCTCTCCATCTCCTGGTACTGCTGCAGCGCGGCCTTCTTATCGCCCTGATTATACAGGAACACGGCGAAGTTCAGGTTCACCAGCGCGTTTGACCTGCAAAATCCACTCACTGAAACTCAACCAGTTCTGCATTAGCAGGAACATTGCAGATTTAGCAGCACAGAACTTACTCGTCCATCTGAACCGCCTGCTCGTAAGACCTGCGCGCGTTATCGCCGTCGTCCAGATTGGTCAGCGCAACTGATAAAGGTCAGAGCACAAATAAATAAACATTCACATTTACACTCTTCTTTAAGGAACATGACTTTTAGAACTAATAAAAACATTTTAGAAGTAAATAGAAGCACATTTGGTTCAAGAAAATAAGATCACTTCCTGGGAAACTGACCTAATATATCAAAAAGTGTCGTATAAAATAGTACAAATCTGGGAAGCCACTGGCTCTTTTTCATGCATCATAAATGGCTTGTGTCTCAGTGTTTGGAAAGGCAATCGTGTGACACGTTTCTGGGATGGGGATTAAACCGAATCATTCTGATGACAGACTTCGAACCGCTAAATCAACATTTGAGATGCTGTGCGTTGCGATTGGTCGGCTGATTAGTCCAGTTATCCAATCACATTCTCCGTTGAGGCAAAGTATTTTTGCTGCGTATCAAAAGATTTATTTGATAAACGCGATTCACAGATTTGCTGGATTTGATTAGGTTTGTGTCTTGGTTTCAAGTCTTTAAAACATGCCTGATTATTTTGTTCTGAGACACTTTTTCAAATCCATGACCTGAACAGTTGTTTTGTCAAATGTAATGTCAGTCATATGCTTTCTTTTTGTCTGTGCGATGCGATTGGTCCACTGGTTAGTCCAGTTATCCAATCACATCCTTTTTTTGTTGTGCATCAAGGGATTATTCAGTAAATGTGTTTCCATCGTATTCCTTATTGGATAAAACATTTATCCAATTGATAATTTATCCAATGCATACTTTTTTTGTGCACATTTTATTTTGCCGTTTCCATCCAGTGTGATTTATTTTACGTGATATCCCAAAATTGGCATACAAACAGGAGTCTGGGAACATATCTATTGTTAAGTTTGTGATTTATGTACCGGCCAGAAGCATGTAGAGCTCGCTCATGCGCGGCCGCAGGTTGATGGCGGCGCTCAGGAAGTGGAAAGCTGATGCGTGCTGCTGCATGGTGAGATGAACCAAACCCAGATTATACAGGATCTTCCAATCAAACGGAGACAGATAGTTGGCCCTCTTCAGACAGCTGATGGCCTGGAGGAGAGAAGCCGGACGGACATGACATCAACACGGGATGATGATGAAAGGTAGACAATGTTCCAGTGATAGTCTGTAACTCACAGCAACGTATTTCTTTTTGCCAAAGAAGCACATCCCGATGTTGTTCCAGAGCGGGGGGCTCTCGGGGACCGCGTATGCTGCAACACGATACTTGTTCATGGCCACGTCATAATCTCCATGAGTCTGCATCATACTCCCGGCGGCGAGGATGGCCTGAACACACACACAGTTCAGTAACAGAGGAAGCAAAGGTGTGTTAGCTCAAGCTGTGAGGTCACTCTGCATACAGACAGATACAGTAATACCTTGAGATACGAGCGTCCCGACATATGAGTATTCCGAGATACGAGCAAGCCTTCGAAGACTTTTTGCTTTGAGATACAAGTAAATATTTGAGATACGAGCAAACCTTCAAAGAAATGGTTGCTTTGAGATACAAGTAAATATTTGAGATACGAGCAAGCCTTCAAAGACTTTTTGCTTTGAGATACAAGTAAATATTTGAGATACGAGCAAACCTTCAAAGAAATGGTTGCTTTGAGATACGAATAAATATTTGAGATGCGAGCAAACCTTCAAAGAAATGGTTGCTTTGAGATACGAGTAAATATTTGAGATGCGAGCAAACCTTCGAAGACTTTTTGCTTTGAGATACAAGTAAATATTTGAGATACGAGCAAGCCTTCAAAGACTTTTTGCTTTGAGATAAAAGTAAATATTTGAGATACGAGCAAGCCTTCGAAGAAATGGTTGCTTTGAGATACGAGTAAATATTTGAGATGCGAGCAAACCTTCAAAGAAATGTTTGCTTTGAGATACGAGTAAATATTTGAGATGCGAGCAAACCTTCGAAGAAATGGTTGCTTTGAGATACGAGTAAATATTTGAGATGCGAGCAAACCTTCAAAGAAATGTTTGCTTTGAGATACGAGTAAATATTTGAGATGCGAGCAAACCTTCGAAGACTTTTTGCTTTGAGATACAAGTAAATATTTGAGATACGAGCAAGCCTTCAAAGAAATGGTTACTTTGAGATACAAGTAAATATTTGAGATACGAGCAAACCTTCGAAGAAATGTTTGCTTTGAGATACGAGTAAATATTTGAGATACGAGCAGCTTACAGACAAAGACGCTTGGAGGTGAAGCACTAGGAGCAGCTCATGCCGCCTCACTCGTTCACTTCATAGCATATGAAAAACACATGTTTTTAATTGTTATTAGCACTAATAAGGGAGTTTTTTAGAGGGCCGGAACAGATTCTTTTTTTTCCTGTTATTTCTTATGGGGGAAAATGATTTGAGATACGAGCAACTCGAGTTACGAGCTCGTCCTGGAACGGATTATGCTCGTATCTCAAGGCATTACTGTGTGTGTAGCTGGTTAATCAGAGGTCTGTATAAAAGGTGTGTATTGAGTTTGAAATTGTTTTGAGGACGACAATGTGTAAGTGTTAAGAGAGCGTCATGTTTGCTGAGTGTTACGGTCCATAGTTTGGAGATTATGTTTGTGTGTCTTACTATCACGTCTCATAGGACCTGTGATTGGGCAACGCTTCAGTCAATCTCCATTATTGGTGGAGACACTCCCTCCTTAAGAACCAATCAGAAGGAATCAATGGAGTATTAAAATCCGGAAGTGACTTTCAAATGCAGCGCGTGATTCCGGCGGAGCGCTTGATTTCCTGTCTAGCTGTGCAATCGTTGGTTTAGTTTATATTCGATGTCTGTGAGTAGTTTGTATTAAGAAGTTTTCATTTGTTCAAATCCTTTTGGTGCACATGCCTTGTGACTCGTCTTTCAAACTCAAGAGTTAGTTGAAGTTAGTATGTTGCGTGTCGTACGCAGAGATTTGACTTGTTTAGATGCATTAGTTCTTGTGTTTTTGTTTTGTTAGTTAGAGAAGGTAGATTTGTTTAGTATTCCTTTCTAGCTTAGTGTCCGAGTTGAAGTTAGTATGTGGTTGTTTTCTTTATTTCTTTGATTTAGCTTTGCTCATTGTCTCTCACACTTATTTTCATGTTCAATGTCTGTAAATATTGTTTCTTCAATACTCCGATTATTTCATTGAGAATCATCAGTTTTCTTGGTGATGAACACTTTCTACTAAAATGATTTACGTGAGTGTCTCCATTTCATTCATTACATCACACAGATTATTGATAGCAAACTCTTTTTTTTCCTATTTTAATTTTCTTTTTCTTCTTTTTTCTGTTACATTCCTGTGCTCCTGGACGGCAATAACAGGAAGCCGTAACATTGAGATGTGCCCTCACGTGGACATAGTTTGAGCGTGTTTTATGTAAATTACTCGCCTCAGACACATGGTTTCTCATTAAGAATACATCGAATTCATCACTAAACGAGGTTATGAACAAATTCATCTGCATATGCACGTGCTGTGAATGTGGAGGAACGTTTTCGCGACAAGTTCGAATCAAATGTGCATATAAATACAAATAGTGGAAGCGATATTAGCGAATGAGACCCATGCTTTCCACGCCTTCTGTCACTGTATTAGAGGAATACGAAATTGCAAACAAAATGCACATGTTGGGACAACGGTAATGAGAATTACAAACAAGAACACACATATTCAGTGTCATTGACACTTGGGGTTGGTGAAACTGCTTCCCACCTTGAAGTTATTGGGGTCGTATGTCAGAGCGTTCCCGAGGTGCTCAAAGGCTTTCTGGTATTTCCCAAGCTAAGGAGAGAGAAGACAGAACAATCACTACAGACACGTTTACTGTGTTCATGCATCCGGACACGGAAATGAACACATTTTCAAATCTGAATTTGATCATAAGAATCAGTGCTAGTATAAACTCCACTAATCATCCGTTTTCTGTGATTGAAGATAGGAATGATTTGTTCACAGACTGGTTTGCTCAGACGCCACTCACCTGCATGTAGAGCAAACCCAGCGTTGTCAACAGCTCTGTGTTCTCCGGAGAAAATCTAGCAGAAATAAGATAGAAATAGGAAAATTAGGCATGCTTTTGAGACCATTAAGATCTTTTACACACACACGCATCTTTAGTATATCTAGATGTCATTACTGTACACTGTAAAAAATGTATATGATCAATCATTTATGACATGTTTTTACATTGCTTTAACTCGTCAAAATACGTCTTTTATAAGTTATATGAGATTTAACTCATTTTTTAAATCAGTTTAATGTAATTTAAGTTGAAATTTAAACTTAATCATTAAAGCAACCACTTTTTATTTTACAGTATTTTTCTAACACATTCACCTGGATATTTGAAGTTAATATTTTAAAATATGAATACATTTCCTATAGGTTGGTTAATGCTCACATTGCCATTCAGGTAAATTGATTAAATGTTTTAATATTTTATTTAATCTTATTTTTATAACTTTTCTTATCAGTTTACAAACCAGTTTAATATGATAGCAAGGTTAAAAAATCTGTCATTATATATGGCCTTATATGTTTGGGTTACGACACCATTCACTTTCATTGTGTGGAAAAGCAGGAAAAACAGGATTTGAAAAACCATGCATTGTAAATTATGACAGACTTGTGATTGTTGGATGAACTGTTGCTTCCTTTTAGCTTCATCGGACCTAGCAAACTATCAGTCGATCAATCAGATTCGGTTTGGGTCTCAGGTTATTATGATCAGTTGCTGATTCAGGAGTAAAGCACATAGATTCAGAAACATGTCCTGCTTGGATCCATCAGGTTGTGTCAGGTGACGAATGATGAAAGCAGCCTGTTCTCAGACTCGTCCATCACGTGTGTGTTTGAGTGGCTCATGCCGGCAGCGGGCTGTTATTAATTCATGCTGGCTGTGAGGCGGGAGGAAATGTGGGAGCTCTGCGGCTGAAAGCCCCTCTCATTACGGAGCGTCCCACTGCTGCATGTTACTAATTCATCAGCTCAGTGGGAGGGCGGCGATAATGAGGAGACCTCAAACACATTCGGCTTAAAGCTCCCCGCGCTTCTCTGAAATATGAGCCAGACGCACATGTGTGTGTGTGTGTGTTTATGAGGGGAGGAGAATTCTTCAGAGTCATCTCCATTTCTGCTCTCCGGGAAGAGAGGAAAGTCAACAACAGTAATCAAGAGTCATCAAATCGTTGGATTCCCGCTGAGAAAAGCAGATTAGTGATTCCTTTTGCACTTTCATTTGTTGAACTTTTAAAAAAAAGTGTCTTTGCAGGAGTAGCTGACCCCCAAAAACTCCTCATTCATTCCCCCTCAGGTCACACTGAACTCTGGAGAACACATCGTATGTTTTCTGAACAATCAAAGGAGCTGAAGAACATAAAGCATCATGGGACATATGGGGACGCGTGTCGTTGCCATCAATGACGCAGCCAATCGAAAGAAAGAAATAAGAAATCATATTATGCTTTAAGATCATAAAAAACTATTTTTAAGAGCTTTTGCATTCAAATATTACTTTGATTATTATTCTCACTTATTACCATCCTGCTAAATATAATAATTAATATACTGTAAAAAATGTGTAATTGTTTTTACATAATCTATACATTTTTCTGAAAAAATTAAATGCATATAATGATAATCATCATCATCATAATAACAGTTATTATTAATATATATATATATATAGTGTCAAAATATAGAAATTGTAAACTAAACTTACAATTTAAACTTACACAATAAACACATTTTTGTAAAAAATAATTAATATTAAAAATAATATAAATTACACATGTATACATTAATAACGAAATATTATAATAATTATATATATATATATATAAATAATAATTATAATATTTCTTTATTAATTATAATATTTAAAAATATATGTAACAATATATATATATATATATTTCATATGTATATATTAAAGTATATTTAAATAATTACATATTATTATATATATATTAAAAAAATGTCAAACTTAGAATAAAGTCCACAGAAGAATGTCAGATGAAGCTGAATTCAAAAGAATCAAAGAAACTCAGATTAGTGTCAGTGTGTTCTAGTTCGAACACACACAAATAACTGTCAAGGCAGAGAAACAAGGAACTTAAATGTACAGATAACGAGCTAAAAGACTGACAGGTGCGGCAACTAATGACGGCAGCAAACATGAACACAGACAACAGGAAATAATGAGAAGCAAACTAAAGGTCCATGATAATGAAACCGAATACCCCTCATAATATAGATTTACATCTACTCACTTTAAAAATAATAGCAGGTACCTTTAAAAAAAATGTCATGCAGTTTAAGACGACATGAGGGCGAGTGAATAATGAGATTTTAGGTGAACTGTCCTTTTAAGGAGAAAACACACACTACTTCAGCAAGACCTCAGGGGTTTCTAGAGAAGACAAAGAGAAAAAATGAAAACGAAGAGGTAAAGAGAGAACAAGACAAGAGACGTTAGAACGGTCACAGTGAGACGGTAAATGTGATTAATTACAGCTATGAGCGCTCCACTGATCCCAGCATGCTCTGCTGCCATGGGCGTCTTATCTGCGCCGTGGCAGAGCGACACGCTGAGAGCATCTCTAGGCGTCTGAAGTTACTCTCTGGCATTATAGATTTACTAACTTTGTGCAAAACATGACCAGAAATCTGTGGAAATACACCACGAAAATAACGTGTGTTTGACTCTTCAAGTCAAAAGTGATTGGTGGCAAAACAAACCATAAAACATGTTTGGAGGTCTGAAACACTCACGTCTCGCACCCGAGCCGCAAGCAAAAGATGTCATTATTAAACATAAAACACACATCTGAGCGAATATGTTATGTTGGTATGTATGTGTTAACATATGGTATGTTCACCAAACTTTACTTTACTTCTTTACTTGGTAGTTCTCTAAAACTACATGGTTCTGGAGGACCGTAGTAAAAAATTTAATTTTTATAAATGAATAATTAATTTAAAATTAATATAATATATAAATATAATTATATATATAAAAATAATAATTATTTATACTACTACTAATACAATTATATTTTAATAATAGAAATTAAAATGTAATAATATATTTAATATAAAAATAATTGAATTAATAAATAATATATATAGTGAAATATAACTCACTCACACACACACGTACTCACACTCACGCATACACACACTCGCTCACACTCACGCATACACACTCGCTCGCTCACTCACTCACTCACACACAAACACTCACTCACTCACACACTCAAGCACGCACGCTCGCTCGCTCATTCATTCGCTCACTCACTCACACACTCACACACACACACTCACTCATATAGCTAGAACAGCATAAGATGCCTGTTTAACAGTGTTGAGTGTGTGAGACGTACTCCACGGCGCTCCTGTAGACGTCGATGGCTTTCTCTGTGTCCCCCTGCAGTAAGTGGATTTTCCCCAGCATCATGTAGGTCAGATCGTGCTTGTTCAGCTGTAATGCCAAGTTCAATTGCTCTTCTGCCTGCAGACCCAGAGAACATGAGCATCACACACCAGCTGAGGACACGAGAGTGACAGCACTGCTAAACCAACCAACACAAGTCAAGGGTTCAATAAGAGTGAATATAGCACATGTACTACTACTACAACAACGGTGAATATTCACAGAGATATGAGTGAATGATGAGTATCTTACACTCCTGAAGTCTTTGGTGTAGATGTAGCAAACGCCGAGATTATGGCTGATCTCCTGCAGTACAATAATCACACATTAATTCAATATTTCACATGCATATCATTTGTGAATTGTCCAACTAAAGTACAGGTGATTAAAATTAAAGATCACATAGATTCCTTCAAGATTTCATCATTTACTCATGTCACACCAGACCTGTGAGTAAAAAAACTGAAATATACTATTTTCTGTATAATTAAAGTGCATGTTAACTGGGGCTGATGAGATTCAAGAGGACTTTAAATTACAATTTAAATAAATAAAATAAATATAACAATAAGAGTAAATAAAAATAGCTAACCATCTATAATACACAAAAAATATATAAAATAACTCCTAAATAAAATGTTATATATATATATATATATATATATATAACAATAAGAGTAAATAAAAATAGCTAACTATCTATAATGCAAAAAAAAATAAATATAAAATAACTCCTAAAAAAATAAAAAATAACAATAAGAGTAAATAAAAAAAACTATCTATAAAACTATCTATAATACACAAAAAATATATAAAATATAAATAACTCCTAAATAAAATAAAAAAAATTACAATAGGAGTCAATAAAAATATCTAACTATCTATAATACACAAAAAATATATAAAATATAAAAGAACTCCTAAATAAAAAATTGTAATAAATAAAATATATACCCTAACCACTAAATTAAAACATTTAAATGAATAAATACAATATAAACCTTGACCCTAACTGAACAATTTAAATAAACAATAAAAAAATACATAAAATACACACAAATATACAGTATAAACCCTGACTCTAACTTAACCATTTAAATGATTGAATATTGTCACTGTATGGAAAAAAGCTGTGAAGAAACTGTTTCTTGTATGTTATAAGGAACAAAATAAGATCAGACATGTCTGGAACAAGATAAGGGCGAGTAAACAAATGAGTATTTTCTTTTTTTTTTGGTGAATTATTGATTTAGAGACACTGGTGTTTCCTTACCCAGTCTTTCTGATTGAGACGTGCCGCTTCATTATAAACCTCAATGGCAGCTCTGTGCTTCCCTAACAGGAAACTAAACACAGTTCATGTCTTCATCAGTTTCTATTCAGTTCATCACTAAACAGTTGTAAACGGCTCTTGTGTGTCTGAAACGGAGCTCACAGCGATCGCGCCACTTGCTTGAGGTTGTCTGAGCTGTTGGGGTTGAGGATGGCACAACTCTGAAACAATTCCAGAGACTGCTGGATCTTCCCTTCTAAACGCATGATCAGAGCTGCACGGAAAACACCGCCGTTATTCACCGGGAGAAAGTGAGTAGAATGTCAGTGTGTTTCTTGGATGCAATGCAAGTTGCTTTGGATAAAAGCGTCTGATAAATGCATGAATGTAATACATTTTAAGTTTAAGAGTTATAGTTGAACGTTCTGTAACACTGACTACATACTATGTTCCTGAATATGATTAGAGTGTTTACTGTGCATTTTTCACTCACCTTGTACATACACGGCGTATTCACACATGCCGTGAGTTTCATGCAGTTGTTCTTTGATAATTGCCTGAAATCAGAAGCAACACGAGTCAATTAACGTCATGGAGAGGATTCTATGCCAACTCTGTGCAGGTTTTACCTTGCAGGTCTCATAATCCTTGCGGATGTAATGCAGATGTATAAGCCAGTTTCTCCTCTCCAGAATGGGAAGGTCAGGAGCTGCAGACAGAAGAAAAAGCATGCAACAATGCATATGTGTGTGTAAAAAAGAGTCTAGACACTTGCTTAAACGTGCAGGATCTTAATGTTCACTTTTCTTCATCACGTCTGTCAGTCAAATGTTTTGCTCGTAAAGGGAGTTTGTGCAAACATAAAATGCAAGGACATTTAACTGTTCAAAAACTTTTTAAGGCCAAAGATTAAAGAAATGAGTTTGATTCCACATAAAAAGCTCTTTCATCTCGTGTGGGACATTAACTGGGTCTAATCTTGAAAATGCAAATATCAAACGCAGCATTGAAAATCTGCAGAAAACAGCTTCTATTTTGGATATAGAGGGCAGAGCGGCTTGCTGTGAGCCGCAGCGGTCTCCTCTCGCGACGGGGGGCCTCATCCCAAATCCAGCGGGCCCCAGAACAAAAGGAAGCCCGTCTGCTGTGACATGCAGCGTCTGCATCTTTCTCCTCTCGCTTACAAGCCCCCTGGCAAAATCTGATCTCAATCCGTTCTATTCCTGGACAGACTTTTCCCTGTGAGCCATAATCCTCTTCACTGAAACATGGGGGAAAGAAAGGCAAACAGCGCCACCCACAGGATCAATGGATTCAGCGGCGGCACAATGGTAGAGGACCGTTTTGTTTTGCGTTTTCTTATCATTTAAAACTGAATTTGAAATGAGTTACACTGTTATAGACTCTGACCTTTCTTTGGACGAGGTTTCCTGACGTCTGTGGCCACATGCAGCTGCACATCCTGATCACAGAAGAGTAGAAATATGTTAATTACACTTTATTTAAGGTGTCCGGGTTACAGAGTAATAATAATTAACTACATGTACTTACTACAGGGTTATAGACAAGATTAGGGGTTGGTTGCACGTAATTATACATAATTTAGTTATTACCAGTGTTGTGGAAAATGCATTACAAGTAACTCGAGTTACATAATCAGATTACTTTTTCAAATAAGTAAGGCATGTTACTTTCTTTTCCTATGTTTTGACTGACGTCTCCTGTCCTCATGATGAGAGAAATCAGGAGTTGTTGTGTGTGTGTGTGTGTGTGTGTGTGTGTGTCTGTGTGTGAGTGTGTGTGTGTGTGTGAACATGATGATTATTGTAGTTCTAGACTAAATGTGAGCATTTATTAATTTCACTCATACAGAAACAGATTTGGTTTTTCTCAAAATTAATAAAATCAGTGAAATGCAAAATCAGAATATTATTCAAACCTCCAATAACTAAATATGTTAAATATAACAAATATGTTTATATATTTAATCTCACACTAAATTTACTTCAGCCTTATTATTTAAATATTGGTGTGAAAGTGCTTTATATTTGCCTAAAAATATAACTTTTTCGTTATTTCGTTAAAAAAATCAAACAAAGCCCAGATAAAAGAAAAAGAAACACAAAAGTAACGTAACATTACTTTTCTTAAAAAGTAACTAAGTAATGCAATATTGTAACACATTACTTATCAAACTTTGAAACACTGCTAAACAACATGTAACAAAAACACTTTAAAATAAAGTGTTACAAATACGTAATCAATCCAATCTTGTGCTGAAATTAATTTTATTTCACTGCTGCAAGTTTTTTTTATTGTTGTGCACTTGATACACTTTTTTATTATCCATTTAATATTTAATTTTATGTCAAGAGAGGCGATGAAAATAATCAGACATAATATTTTTTAGCAAATTTAAATCATAATAAAGACAGTAAAACAAATACAATGTATAAAGTATTTACAATTACGTCAATTTACGTGCAGAACAGAAAAACAATGCAACAAACCCAAAACAGACTTGATTTTCTTTACTTAAAATATAAGTTTATTTTGATTTTGACAGGTTTTGCTTTTCAAGACGAAATATGAATAAAAATAGGCTACTTTTATTATTTACAATGATTGTTTTCTCTCTGCGGATATAATTAATCTCACGAGCAAGAGTAGCAGTAACAGACAACCATAAATCACCATAGAGAAGATTTTAGATCATATTAATGGTAATAAATGCAAGAGCGTTTGTCTTTTAATGGAAATATCCATCAATTCTTACCGTTTTCATCGCGTCGTCCGCCATCGCGCTCCGTTCCTCCTCACTTCCGGCGGACGCTTCTGTCTCTATGGCAACATCGTCACGTCACAGAGATCACGTGACTTGCCAAATATCTACTCGATATTTACTTGTGTTTGTAAATATATATATATATATATATATATATATATATATATATATATATATATACTCATACATACAAACACGCATATGTACGCATGCACACACATATGTGTGTACGCATGCACACACATATGTGTATACACACACACACACACACTCATATATACGCATACAATATATATAGATTATCACTGGTGAGGTTTCCGCGTATATATGCTATGAAATATGCTGTTCATACATCATAAAAAAGGCCAAGTGAAACAAAAAGTCTAGTTTAGATTAAAGTGTGCAAAATACACAAGAATTTATTTCCATCTAATTCTCTGCAGTTCATTAGCAGAGCGTAAACAACTAAATACAGTCAATGCAAAGTGACACGAGATCATCAGGCATGTCAAATATCACATTTAACATGATCAAGTAAAGAAATTACGATTGTCAACAATGTTTTACACATTGGATTGTCACAGACACATTTAATGGGCATCATTTTTTTATTGATTTAACCAATTTTATGATAATGAAACAAAAAGACAGGGTGTACGGATGAAATACGGTTCGTTTATACATTTGCATAGATTGTACGTACTAACACTGTAATCGAATTCAGAAAACAGACGTCTTTTGCATGACAACATATGTAACTTTTCAGGGTGTTTAAAGCAGGTTTGGGTCTAATGCACTTAAAGTCTATAAACTTCAGGATTGTAGGATTTAGTTCAAACATCATGTATATTGAATGTGGCTCCATTAATCCAATCCATATATTACTGATCCAGGATCAGCTTGAGCTTTTCGCTATAACCCTGTACAGGGAGAGGAATTAAGTGATCCCATATATCCCATACTGCGATGATAAATTCCCTGACTGACGGTGAGGTAAGTGTTGGAGATGTGCGGGATGAGCGTCAGAGGAGCGAGGGGCTGTTTTTCAGCAGGAGGGGTTTGGCCAGATCCAGGATGTCCAGGTTGGGATCCAGCGATCGGCCCAATCCCTCCAGCACCATGATGGCAAACACCATAGACGCAAAATTACTCTCCAGCTTCACCTGCCACAAGCAAAGCAAAACAGCCGTCGCTTAACACTGAATAATATCAACATACATCATGATATGTAAACACTAAGCTTTCCTGTAGAAGAAGAAATGTTACATTTATATAGCGCTTTTCCAGAGCTCAAAGCGCTTCACATAGTACGGGGAATCTCCTCAACCACCACCAATGTAGCTCAACCAGTAGAGCATTGGTGTTTGCAATGCCAAGGTCATGGGTTCGATCCCAGGGAAAGCAAACGCTGCATTACCAAGAGGACGAGGGAATCGGCACCGATTACCAGTGCTTGACATTAACACTCGCCAAACGTGTGTTTCATCAGTGGTGTGTGATGCAGTCACTTCTACACACACTTTTGCATGTTGAATTTGACATCTAAACTTTTTTCAATTGTAGTTTATTAAAAGGATCTGCAATCTAGTGTTGTCAGAAATATAGATAAACGCTTCCAATGCTCATTTTCCTTAGAATAGACACACAACACTTTCATTTCCTGTATCTCAATCAGTAGTATTTGCAACACCAAGGTCATGGGTTCGATCCCAGGGAAAACAAGAACTGATTCGATGTGTTCCTTGAATGCAATGCAAGTCGCCAAATGCATAAACGTAAAATGTAAAATTTGCTTTCATCCAGTATCTATTTTATATGGAAGCCCGTTTCCGCCACAGTTGAGAAAAAAAAAAGATTTTTTAAGTCAAAATATTGACTTAGTATCTCGAAATATTGACTTAGTATCTCGAAATATTGACTCAGTATCTCGAAATATTGACTCAGTATCTCAAAATATTGACTCAGTATCTCAAAATATTGACTCAGTATCTCAAAATATTGACTCAGTATCTCAAAATATTGACTCAGTATCTCAAAATATTGACTCAGTATCTCAAAATATTGACTCAGTATCTCGAAATATTGACTCAGTAAGTCGATTATCTTGCGAGATCACAGCAAACATGACACATTGTGTAAAACAGCTGTTAAAGTCGGTGTGTTAATCAATAATATAATTAAAGAACATGAATGATAAATCATCATGATCATCAATGTGTCATGTTTGCTGTGATCTCGCATTTACACGCTTTGACCATGCGGAGAAGCACGAGAAGTTAAGTCATTATTTCGAGAAAGTTTCTCGTTATTTCGAGATACTAAGTCATTATTTCGACTTAAAAAATCTTTTTTTTTCTCAACTGTGGCGGAAACGGGCTTTCATAATTTTGAAATAGATTGATGACCCATGAAATATTTTTGAATGACAGATTTCAAGCCGTTTTCTGCAGTACATTAGAGCTGCATTAGCTCAGCTCATGTTTTATTCAGTAACTCTTTACAATAAACATAAAAGAGTTACTTTTATTTAACGTCTCATGTGTGTTTTTAATGTAACCTTCTCCCTTTAAATACGTTGCTCAGTTGAAGAATCATTTTAAAAGAGCCGTTTCATGTCTATGCTTGTATTATTCAGCTGCTCCAGGCTGATATGGATTCAGAAAGTAATTTGTAACAGGTAATCCAATACCTTTCAGAGAGAGTAATTAATACAGTAATCAAAACACACTGCTGAAGAGGGAATTAGTAGCTAGTGATCAGTTACGTTTTTCACCCAAGAGTGTAAACATCACATTAAGCAACTGAATATTATCTCACAGATCTACTAACTGGTGATATAGTTTAAGTTTAATGTCAAATAAAAGCGTCTGCTCTCACCTTGTGATGGATCAGTAAACCGAAGACCCGCGACAGCAGCTCCGACACCTGAATCTATCAAACAACACACAAGTCATGAGCAGCAACACTTTAATCCCAGCAATACTGAAATCTCAGTCTTAATAACATGACTAGAGGGATGTAATGCAGGTAATTTATCATCTAATAAATTCAGCTTTAATCACAGGAATAAATGATACTTTACTACATATTCACATAGAAAACAGCTGTTTTACACTGATATAATATTACACTGTTTTACTGTATTTATCATCTAATAAATTCAGCTTTAATCACAGGAATAAATGACACTTTACTATATATTCACATAGAAAACAGCTGTTTTACACTGATATAATATTACACTGTTTTACTGTATTTATCATCTAATAAATTCAGCTTTAATCACAGGAATAAATGACACTATACTATATATTCACATAGAAAACAGCTGTTTTACACTGATATAATATTACACTGTTTTACTGTATTTATCATCTAATAAATTCAGCTTTAATCACAGGAATAAATGATACTTTACTACATATTCACATAGAAAACAGCTGTTTTACACTGATATAATATTACACTGTTTTACTGTATTTATCATCTAATAAATTCAGCTTTAATCACAGGAATAAATGACACTTTACTATATATTCACATAGAAAACGGCTGTTTTACATTGATATAATATTACACTGTTTTACTGTATTTATCATCTAATAAATTCAGCTTTAATCACAGGAATAAATGACACTTTACTATATATTCACATAGAAAACAGCTGTTTTACACTGATATAATATTACACAGTTTTACTGTATTTATCATCTAATAAATTCAGCTTTAATCACAGGAATAAATGACACTATACTATATATTCACATAGAAAACAGCTGTTTTACACTGATATAATATTACACTGTTTTACTGTATTTATCATCTAATAAATTCAGCTTTAATCACAGGAATAAATGACACTTTACTATATATTCACATAGAAAACAGCTGTTTTACACTGATATAATATTACACAGTTTTACTGTATTTATCATCTAATAAATTCAGCTTTAATCACAGGAATAAATGATACTTTACTATATATTCACATAGAAAACAGCTGTTTTACACTGATATAATATTACACTGTTTTACTGTATTTATCATCTAATAAATTCAGCTTTAATCACAGGAATAAATGACACTTAACTATATATTCACACAGAAAACAGCTGTTTTACACTGATATAATATTACACTGTTTTACAGTATTTATCATCTAATAAATTCAGCTTTAATCACAGGAATAAATGACACTTTACTATATATTCACATAGAAAACAGCTGTTTTACACTGATATAATATTACACTGTTTTACTGTATTTATCATCTAATAAATTCAGCTTTAATCACAGGAATAAATGACACTTTACTATATATTCACATAGAAAACAGCTGTTTTACACTGATATAATATTACACTGTTTTACTGTATTTATCATCTAATAAATTCAGCTTTAATCACAGGAATAAATGACACTTTACTATATATTCACATAGAAAACAGCTGTTTTACACTGATATAATATTACACTGTTTTACTGTATTTATCATCTAATAAATTCAGCTTTAATCACAGGAATAAATGACACTTTATTATATTCACATAGAAAACAGCTGTTTTACACTGATATAATATTACACTGTTTGTATTTATGATCAAATAAATGCAGCCTTGGTGAGAAGATACTTGTTTAAAAAAGAAGCAGCAGCTTTTGCCATCATAGATCTAATAGTGAAAGTGATGGAGGCGTGTGTAACTGTACCTTTCCCAGGGAGAGTTTATCACTGAGCGCATGATCCACGAGTTCAGCCATTTCCTTCTTGAAACGAGTCACATCGTGGCACTCGTTGGCGCGAGCGTGATGAAGGATTAGCTCTGCAACTCGCTCGCCCTGGAAACACAAGTACATGAGGTCAACATCACATAGAAAACTGTATTTTAAACTGTAATAATATTTCATAATATTACTCTATTTACTGTATATTTGATGAAACAAAGCCTTGATGAAACATAATAAAAAGGCCCATCATAATAAAAGTCCTTTTCAACCACAAGAGTGCCCCTAATTCCCCATAAACCAAATCATACATATATGTGGGTAACACAAAGAAAAAGCATTTAAGGATTTTTCTTTTTGTGAACATTATTCAGGCTTTACTGTGGGAGTGCATGACATCTCATCTGCAGCAATACGCTCGATCTTCTCTCGACTGCTGTTTATGCTCACGCGAACACTTTTATTTTCGTCAAAGAAAAACGTGAAGTGAAGGAGTGAGGCGGCTTGAGCTGCTCCGAGTGCTGAACACCTCTAGCGTCGCCGTCTGTAAGCTGCTCGTATCTCAAATATTTACTCGTATCTCAAAGCAAAAATTAGCTCGAAGGTTTGCTTGTATCTCAGAATACTCGTATGTCGGGACGCTCGTATCTCAAGGGACTACTGTACTTCCATAGTGTTCAAGCGTAGCTTTTAGGCCGAGACGCAGAACACCCACAATCCATTTCTCTCCTTTACCTGCTTGAGAACGACAGCGGTGAACACGGCTCTGAAGTTGCGTCGATCCTCCTCGCTGAGCTGTGCCACGATGCCCGCGTCCAGTAGCACCAGCTGCAGCGCCGGAGGAGTCGGCCTCATGCTGACCACCACAGTGTCC
>JAWRVZ010000066.1:3324343-3326843 GCA_037043235.1 Rhodeus uyekii
AAATACGAATAAATACAGTAAGTAACTAAACAAAACATAACGACTGAATAGTTTTTGTTATTTTTTTATTTTTTTAAATAATAATAATATTATTATTATAGTTGTTTTTGGTTATTTTAGTAATTCTGTATTTGAGATTTTTTTGGTTATTTTAGTAATTCTGTATTTGACATTTTTGTTTATATTAATAATTATATATTTGAGATTTTTTGTTTATATTAGCAATTATATATTTGAGATTTTTTGCTTATATTATAAATGATATATTTGAGGCTTTTTATGAGTAATTATATATTTGAGATTTTTTGTTTATATTAGTAATTTCTCTATTTTGAGATTTTTTTGTTTATTTTAGTAATTATGTATTTGAGATGTTTTGTTTATTTTAATAATTGTGTATTTTAAATGTTTGTTGATATTAGTAATTATGAATTTGAGATTTTTAGTTTATATTAGTGATTATTTATTTGAGTTTTTTTTTATAAATCTTTATTTCTTAGTCTTATATGTAAATATTTTAGTCATCTTGTTAATGCACTGCATGGATCAGACCACAAATATATTACAATAAATGAATAAATATGTCATATTTAATGTTTTATATATATATATATATATATATATATATATCATACTAAAGAAAATGGAGAACTTAATCATACTAATTAATACACATAGTGAAAAGACATACATTTAATGTAAACACTCACAGCACCCAAACAGAAATAGTAAAACCCTTTTTAAAAGTTATTACATGTAAACTTTACAGATATTTGTTTTTTTGTTTGTTTATTCATATTTCCTATTCCTATAGACTTGTTAGTTAGTTAGTTAGTTAGTTAGTTAGTTAGTTAGTTAGTTAGTTAGTTAGTTAGTTAGTTAGTTAGTTAGTTTGTTTGTTTCTCTTCCTTCTGGCCAATGAACATTTTTCAGAAGCTCTGTTTCTCTTCATTGTGCTGTAGATGTCGCTCTGTTTTGAAATTATAAGGGCTGAAGTCATCCACTCTTCCTCCTCCTCCTCCTCCCCCTCCTCTTCCTCATTCTGAAGCAGGATCTGATAATCCAGTGTCTCTGCTTCTCTGTTGTGCCTTGATATCTCCTGTATATGAATGATGTTTCTTTAATTAGAAAATTGTTTATTTTGTGCGTTTCTTATTCAAATACTGAAAAACTTTGAGATCCTTCAGTTACTGCTCTTTGGTTAATCATTTAGAAACTCACTTGAAGATTTGCTTTAAATTCAGCCTTGCAGCCGGAGTTCATCCAGTACAAAAGCTTTACAACAGCAACAAAAGACTCTGATTACATGAAGTCCTCAAACTATCCAGTAACTCGATCTTTCCAGTCTTTCACCTCCTCCTCTGTTGAAGTCGAGCCAAGACTGTCCTTCACATCAGATCCTCAGAGACCCCCGGTCCCACTGCGGGTGGGACAGCGTATCGCTCCAGGGGCCTTCACTTGAAACCATGTCGTAAACATGTGACGCAGAAACATGGTTGTGCACGCCAGTGTAAAGAAAAACTATCTGATTTTAATAAACTCTTTTAAAACTTACTTGATATTAATCTAAAGTGAATCAGTTTGATTGTATTTCTGTATCTTGCTCATCAATTGATTAAAAAATACAGTGAAAACATTTACACTGATATAATATTACACTGTTTTACTGTATTTATCATCTAATAAATTCAGCTTTAATCACAGGAATAAATGACACTTTACTATATATTCACATAGAAAACAGCTGTTTTACACTGATATAATATTACACTGTTTTACTGTATTTATCATCTAATAAATTCAGCTTTAATCACAGGAATAAATGACACTTTACTATATATTCACATAGAAAACAGCTGTTTTACACTGATATAATATTATAATGTTTTACTGTATTTATCATCTAATAAATTCAGCTTTAATCACAGGAATAAATGACACTTTACTATATATTCACATAGAAAACAGCTGTTTTACATTGATATAATATACACAGTTTTACTGTATTTATCATCTAATAAATTCAGCTTTAATCACAGGAATAAATGACACTTTACTATATATTCACATAGAAAACAGCTGTTTTACACTGATATAATATTACACTGTTTTACTGTATTTATCATCTAATAAATTCAGCTTTAATCACAGGAATAAATGACACTTTACTATATATTCACATAGAAAACAGCTGTTTTACATTGATATAATATTACACAGTTTTACTGTATTTATCATCTAATAAATTCAGCTTTAATCACAGGAATAAATGACACTTTACTATATATTCACATAGAAAACAGCTGTTTTACACTGATATAATATTACACTGTTTTACTGTATTTATCATCTAATAAATTCAGCTTTAATCACAGGAATAAATGACACTTTACTATATATTCACATAGAAAACAGCTGTTTTACACTGATATAATATTACACTGTTTTACTGTATTTATCATCTAATAAATTCAGCTTTAATCACAGGAACAAATGACAC
>JAWRVZ010000066.1:3331843-3384343 GCA_037043235.1 Rhodeus uyekii
CCTACGCAATCTTATTCTTACATCCATGCATTTATCAGACGCTTTTATCTAAAGCGACTTGCATTACATTCAAGAAACACATTGATTTTCTAATCAGGTCTTGCTTTCCCTGGGAATCTTTCTTTTCAACTTCACAGTATAGTTATTTCTGTCTTACAATAATTTATATCATCATAGAAGTATTGGGACATAAGTTTGACATAAAGTCCCTTTTTGAGAGTGACATGGCACTTCAAATAACGATTGTTTCGATTACAGTTTAAGCAACTAAGTGGCTGCAAGAGATTTGATCAAAATGCTTATTTATCCATTAATGAAACAAGGGAAGACTTTATAAGTGAGTCATTGAGTGTAAATGCTTTTAAAAAGATTGCAATAATTTATATTTAGTCAGAACCTCTGGTAATGTATTTAGTTGTCTGTTCCGAACCGTGGGAGAATTGTGATCTCTGATATGCTCTCAAACATTAAATTCTTAATTTATCCAGAATCATGCATCTCTATTCTGCATGTTTAAACTTACCTTGTCATAATGCCATGTTGCCACCCTAAGGCTTTGGGCATCATTGACGTCAAACCAGATGCGACATGCCATGCAACACATTTAAATGCTTAATGCTTAAAGTTTAATATGCAAACTTAACACTGAAAGTTTGGATGCGACTTCAGAAGACTTGGAACTATAGTGCACAAGTTGAGTAACGTTTGCAGCTTAAAAGGTTACGTTTTTAAACAGCATTCTGTATAATATCTCTTTTTGTGTTTTACAGAAGAAAGAAAGAGGTAACATGAGGGTGAGAGACTTTAGAAAGTTTAAATTGAGGAGAACTAACACTTTAATACTGTTCAAAGGACAGTCGTTACACTGTCTCGATGCATGATGTAGGTTGCAAAAAGAGAAACTGGCTTCATTTCGTCAATCAATCACTAGAAAGAGCAATTGGCGGTCCTCAAAGAACCTTCAGAAAATAGGATGAACTGTAATGCTCATCTTCAAGGCCAGATTACACACGTGATGTTTGAGCAAAGACAAGGGACGTGACGTGGAAGTGTCAGCGAGGATGACAGGAAGGAATTAACAAGAAGAAAATAAAAAGGAGAATGTGGGTGAGGTTGAGTAAAACAATCCATTCATCCCCATCTGGAACGTGGGATGTTTCTTCTTCCTCTCCTAGCGTGGGCTGTTTGAAATACCTCTTTACCTTCTAAAACACTTTAATACTGCCTTCTTTTCTTCTCTTGTTCTTTTCTGCCTGCATTTCCAATCTGCTACCAATTACAGCTCTTTGGAACCAGCAAATCATCATGCAGCCTGAAGGCCCTTTCACATGACTCATGTCAACGTTCTCCAATTCATTGAACTCTCAGAGTGAAGATCAAGTTTTTTCTTGTAGCTGCATTTCTGACTGGTCAAGCACTGTCATGCAACACTCAAAGCGTTCAACTTTGCACCTTGTTTGCTTATCAACTTTTAAAGGGGCTCAATTATGCCCTTTTACCAAGTCTTGATTTTGTTTTGGGGGTTTTTTAGAATATGCATTCATGCTTGATTGTTCAAAAACACATTATTGTTACACAACCTCTCTTCCCAGTCTGGCTCGGACGCACCAGTTTCGATGAAGCCTCTCTTTCCGAAGTATGAATGTGCTGTGAACGGTTAGCTGGCCCAATATGTTGGCACAACTTGGTACATGTTCATGAAATATCAGGTTGCCATAACCATCTGTTCAGGTGAAAATATTAAGGATGGCACCAATTCCAAACCAATTCAAGTCTGATTCATACTTAAAATTGCTAACAAACAAGAGGATCGTCCAGAACGGATTTCACACGATTTTTCAGTGTTCAATGTCATACAAACATTTAATCATGATATTTGTGTCACGGGTGAAGTAGGGAGAACTCTGGTATGTGGGGTAGAAGAGATTTATTTACAAAGATAAAGAAATAAAATAAAATAAAGAAAACAAACACACAAAAGAAAACTGCCCCGAGGGGGAAAACCTTAGACTTAGACAAAACAGTTCAGGACTCGGACTCAGAAGACCACAAAGACAGGGAACAACAGACACGAAAGGACAACGATGCAGCACAGGACAGCAAACACACCGGGATTAAATAGGGGACATATGAGGAAGGTAACGAGCAGAAACAGCTGGGATCAATTAAGGGAAACGAGGGAACAAGATGGGCGGGGTTACACGACAACAAGACACGACAAAGGGGCAGAGTCAGAGCTCTGTCAACCAACACTCTAGAAACCTAAACTGAAGTGACAGAACCCTGATACTCAAAAAACTATAATGGTACAAACAGTAATTGATCACAAAACCATGGCTAATTTACAGTCTTAAATAAACGAGAGCTTACAAACGCTACAGTAAACACTACATCACTAATGTACTAATGTTGGCTAGTGGAGCCAAACAGCTTTGCCCTTTGTTTACATCGTAGTAACAATATAACATTTAGAATTGGATCTGTTAATAGGAAATGCAACTACTAATAATAAGACATACTTACAAGTTGTGACAGGGTTGATATACACAAGGGTTGAATAAGGGAACAAGACACATCTGACGAGACTAACGGGGTGATTAATGACGAGACAGGGGATTGAGAAACACTGGGAGATCACGGAAGGAACCAGGATGTAAACAGAGACAACAGGTTGTGCATAGTCTGCATTGTACTCTCCTAGGTTCTGGAAGCTGTGCAGTGCATAAATAAATGTCGGGGTTATAATGTTTAGGAACTGTTTATAAATTTTAACCAATTTAAGTTTGTCTGTCTTAGGAAGGTCAAGCAAATGAGCTTTGGAAAAGAGGTATAACATCTGCCTGAAAACAGCATTTCTTTGATATAGCATCTGCTCATGATTGGCCTCGTGGCCTCGGATTGATAGTGTATTCTGTGGGCAGAGATTGTTTAAGTGTGTAACATTGCGACTTCATACAGCTTGAAAAAAGAGCACTAAACTCCAAACGGATCGTTCATTGGAGTTCTTGGAAACTAATTTGAGGTTTGACTGGCAGGAATTTTTTATGCTCAAGCAACAAAATTACACACTAACCAAAGTTGAAAAAGTGAAAACGCATAATAGGACCCCCTTAAAAAGATCGAGAAAGCTCTTCTATGTCTGCTGTTGTTGCAGGATAAAACTAGTATGTCCAATGAGAGTCTACTAGTGCTTGGCACTAATTTATGGATCATTTGGTAGAATCTAGTCAAATTAGACAAATGCCAACATGGACAAATTACAAAGTACAAGAAAATTCGATAAAGACTATTAAATCTGGTTTATGGCTTTTGGATTGTATTCAATACATGACAAGTATTGTCATGTATTGACATACATTGTATGGCTGTATGAAGTCTAACGTAAAATATATGTCCTAAAGGAAAGCCAGGTGAGATATGATTCTGTTGAGGGACTAATGAAACTAATGACTTGTAATTACTTATAAGAGCTCCATCCAATTTGTTTGGCACACCAACCCTGCAATGTTCACTCTTAATGTAGAAGGGTATCATTAAGTCATTATTTTTACATTCAGCCTGCTGACAGGTTTGTGTTGTTCTTTCGCTCATTTGCCTGAGCATCAAAGCTCTTCGTCCCTGTCAGAGTTGTTTCAGGTAATGTGAGTTTGTCCTCCTGTGAAGGTGGAGACGCACCTGGTTGAGATTTTGCACAATGCTTTAGTTGTTACAGTCACACTCAAACACATGACCTGGTATGTGCAACATTGATAACTAATCCTGTATCAGGTTCTCACTTCAGAAGAATAACCGGCTTTTTTGAGGAAACACATCTTGTTTGAGTCCTTAGAATAACAGGGTTATGTTATGTACTTTAGTTGGGCACAGACTCTTGGAAGATTCATATGCAAATTCTAAATTCTGTTTTTATTTGTTGTCATACAGTAACCCTAATGTTGTATTAGCAAATGTGAATCTCAAGAGTTTCACAACAAGGTTTACCTTCTAGGCACATCTAATTTCAGAGCCTTGAAGAGGATAAGATGTTTGTGTTGGGAATGCTGCAGTGGAACATTAGTCAATTGTAACCGGAGGCAAAGTTGCGGAATAAAATTGGCTGAAGTGGTTTGGATAACTGATCTAAAACTAACCAACTTGGCTCTCAAAGAGCATTCTATAAAATGTGCAATGCCTGTTTTCCATCCTACCCTGAAAACTGTGGAAATATCGGTGCTCTAACACCTGGTGATGCATTAAAGAGGAACATGCAGTTTCTGGATCTTCTGGAGTTCTTGTATTGCAAGGGAAAACCACTGAATTTCCAAAGACTATTCTTTTCTGGGAGTCATGTGGCCGAGCTTCTGTTTTCTTCCCTTAAACTTACATTTTCACGGGAAGGATGGGGTGATGAGAGGTCATCTTGTGTACAATGCATCTTCATGCACAATGAAACAATGCATTTTAGTGGAATGTCTTTCTCTCCCAGAGCTATGATTTATCCTCAGAATGCAGAATGAAGAAAAAGAGGATTTTTGGAATCTTTAGTGTCCCATATCTGTCTGATCTGAGTGCCGTTGTCTCGGTCTCATATAGGAATTACAATGCTAATCTTGGATGTGCGTGGTGGTTCTGGATCAGCGCAACTCATGGTGGCCCGTATTCATACTTATTCTCCGTTTTTGGCTTGACTCGAAGCCAGATCTCCAGTTACACTTCCTGTTTTCTCTCACGCTTCTGTGGTTCCGCCTGACCATTCCCACCGGTCCTATGCGCCTCAATGCAGACAGATTCCTACAATTCCCTGCACTATTCCCATCGGAGCCCTGCGTGGCGAGAGCTTGGGAAAGTCCTCTTCCGGAGTCAAAAATCCACCAACTGAGCCTCTTGTTTCTCTCTCCTCCTCTCCTCTCTTTTTCCCTTCTTTTTCACCACTCAAATCAACATTTCCAGAGTGAATGTAAACCAAACCACCAGCGTGAAAGTCTGAAAGTTTTCATGACCTTCAGTTACATTTGGAATCCAAAGAAACACATACATTGGTTTTCCTCTTCATATCAAAATCAAATGGGCTCCTGCATGATTTATGACTTTGTTTAAAGTATATTTATTGACCTTTAATCTATTTCTTGCGAACCAATGACTTTTGCTTTCTGATTTTTGACTTGACTGCTTTTTAGAGTCTAAAACTGTTCTCAGATTTGCCAAGATATTAAAATCTATAACTTGAGCACTGAAACATAGCATAACTCAAATATTTTGGTCTTGGGAGAGTTTAAGAAATATGTCTGTTTATATCAAGATCTCTGGCATCTGATTGCAGACTTCTTGGAAAACCTGAATACAGTTTGAGACATTGAGACCTCTCTTGAATCTCTAGAGGAGACACATGTGAGATTACGGTTTTCATTTTTCTCAGGAGAAACAGAAATGTGAAAGTCTTCATTGCTGTCCAGGAAAAACCGAGACATTATATAAATATTTCCTATGAGAATATGATCAAACAGACTCTCTTAAATTAGATAAATATTTGATTGCAGACTGTAATATTTTGTCAAATCTGAGCACATTGTGAAACATTGTTGAGATCTCTTGTAAAACCCAAGAGGAGACACATGAGAGATTACTGGGGTCTTGTAATTCCACATCCTGTTATCTCCCTTCCTGTGTGACTAACTGTCCGTGATGTCGCCCATAGCTAATGTGTGCGTAAACAAGAAAATACGAGTTTGTCATGCCGTTTTCTCCCTTGAGATCTCCTGGGCCTAAAGTGTCGCGAGGTTGGTCATGTGGTTCTGTCTTAAAACCATAATTACAACTCCTATGGTTTCACTGTGCTCATTTGACCCGAGCAAATGTAAACAGCAATCATCCTCCTCTCTGTCTCGGAAGACTATCATTAACAATAAGTTATTTGGACGTTATTGTGATGTTTTACAATCCAGACACCGCAACAACAGGGAACATTGCTGCAATTCAAATGCACAATTCACAGTGAGATTTTGTTTGCAATGCACAGATAAGGGGGTGCAAACGCACATAAATGAATTGTTTGCCATATCCTCTCCACTTCCTGTCTCATTCAGTGGCCGACCTCGAATTGTTCCCGTCTAAACCTGGTCCACTCCTGCAGAGGAGGACAATGGCAGAGCAGTGAATGTAGCATGTACGATGTCATGTGAAGTTTGTTAAGAAGTTTCTGTGAGAATTGCAATAGTCAACACGAGATGTAACTAATGCACATGCAAGAAAAGCAGTCCTATAATCAGAAAGAGATTTCTTAGATGATAACAGGCTGACTGTGTAATATTATTTACATGTGCTTCAAAAGTCAAAAAGATACCCAGACCAAGGAGAGGTAACGGAGTTGTCAATAGTCAATCTTTCACAATTTTTACAATTTTGATTTAGTGCCTACTAACTGTATTTCAGTCTTCTTACTGTTAACCTTGAAGACAAACCCAGTTGAGCTGGGTGTGAAAGTTTATACTGAATTTGCAGAAAAGTTGTCCTAAAGGAAATAGATAAATCATAAACAGAAGAGGGCCCAAAACTGAGCCCTGAGGCACGCCACTGGAAATCTGAGATATCTGGGATTTTTTTTAATGAACTGACTCCAACCTGATAAATACAATGTAAGAAATATTTCAAGTATATAAGTGTATCAACCTCTCCAATAAAATGTGAAATGGTGTCAAAAGCTTTTCTTAAGTTTAACACATTTTACCATATTTAAAGAGCCCAGGAAATGGCTTGACATGCACAGTTGTTTATGTTGTGTTAATGTATTTCCTTTTGAAAACAGGGTTTCTTTTTTTAAAGCCACAAAACATTTTACTTGGAGTCTTTGAGATTCTGCATTCTTGCATCCTCAATTAGCAAGTATCTGAGCTATTTGGCAGATTTACTGAGTGTGTTCCTTTTAGTGTCAGCAGAATCCAAACCTACAAACAGGAAAGACAGAGAACAAAGAGTAAATGCAATTGCGATTTAGCTTCGGACTCTCAATATCAGTGACGGCCAAGCTGTCCTCTCTCTGTGGAAATCACACATCTATCTCTCTGTTTTGGAGAAGTGCAGAGAGCATGATGTCATCGGGTTGAGGGCCCTCGGGGCCACAGCCGAGTGAAGGCTTTATGAGAACCAGCTGTGAGGAGGAGGAGAAACAGAGTTAAAGCTGGCTCTCCTCGACATCTCGGTCACTTGTTCAGCACAGATACGTGACACATCTCGGACTGAAAAACAGTCCATTAAGAGAGATTTCATCACGGCACTACATTCAAAACATAAAACGATTCAATTCTGTCGTCATGTATTCACCCTCATGTTGCTTACTTTTAATAATGCACTGGTTACTCTGTTGCATGCAGTTAGAAAGTGGAGTCATATGCAATGTATTTATTGGTCTATCGACTCTTGTTATATGAAACTGCTTCAACATTTCCTTTTGAGTTCTTCTGAAGGAAGCAAGTCATATGGGTTTGGAAAAACATTAGAATGATGCTATTTTGTGTGCTCTCCCTGTATTCGAGTTCTGCTTTGTAAGTTGCAGCGCATGAACACGATTCACAATGCGAGATTCTGGAACGTTCCCACTGATGTCATGTGGATTTGACCTGCCCTTTGACTCTGACCCTTTGTTTGCATGTGTGCGTTCATGAATACTTGCTGCATGTCCCTTATGAAACCCTCCTACAATCCGGCTCTGCAGCAGGGTTTGGCTCGCTAGGCTTGATCTGAGTGAGAGAGAATGACAGAGAAAAATGAAAAGATTTATAGCTGAACGCAGATGGTCTTCCATTTCCACTAGATCTCCTGACACACTCACATTTTTTTCTCATCGTTCCACTCATATAATGCTGTTATGTACACTAAAAGTGACGAATCTACATTCCTTTGCTGAATCCAAGGAAATTTGCCAAGTTAAATAACTGCTCCACACAAAAAACCTGTACACTTATACTTATAGCTTTTGTTGTTCTTAACTTAAACTATTTATTACTATATAATTTTTTTTTTACATGCATTTCTTTTTTCAATTAACAGGTTTGTCTTTTGCAGTCATTACTATATGCATCATCATCTGTGCTGACACATTTAGGAATAATAATGCACATAATGCACAAAAATGTGCATATCTAGAAGCATTTTTGTGCTACAAATCTGTCACAACACTGTCAGCCCTTACGGACACTTTTTGGCATTTTGAGATTTTAATCGGGACATTATTTGTGTGTTTATAAAGGTCTTAGTTGGTTTAAAAGTTCATTAGTATAACAAAACAAGCACACAAACCATCTGTAAATGACATGTTTACTCTGCAGCTGTTATCGCACACACTAAAAGCTTTTCTGGTCTGCTGGAAAAAACCTTTTTCTGTGCTCTTTAACTTCATAAGCGTCTCCTCTCATTCCTCTGTATCTGCCCTGTGTGTCTCTGGAATGATAAAGATCATTTTGTTAGTCGCTTGCATAACCTTACTGATGTGTTCTGGTGGCCGTAGCACAACCCTCACTGTCCTTCACTCATGTGATCTCAAAATAGATTTGTACATTAAGCTAAGCATATTAACTATCTTTATTGAGGCCAAAAGTGGCTTCTTTGATGTCTCAAATGTTCCTTCGGTGAGAAAGAGACCCCAGTTGTCTCGCATGTGTCTCCTATAGGAGCATCTCATTGATGCTCATTGAACATCAAAGATCTCAGAACGAACAAATATGTCGCAATACACAGCGCTTGACAGATAATCACATTTATAATGTTTTAACATCTTCATGCCTTACAGTTACAGTTAGCAGATAAGAGCTGTGTGATTAATATAGTTTACGTTTTGCGACGATGCAAGCTATCAAGCCGTTGAGATTTGCTATAAGGTCATTCCGGCTCAAATCAAACACATTTTTTCAAACTTCCCTGGCTCACATCTTTAATTTCTGAAGAAAGACAAACATAAATAGTGATGAAAGCCAAAATATGAAATGCAATGAATGTATATTGACTGAGTAATGCACTGTTTTGAAGAGAATGGTCAAAATGACTATTTTTACCTGAGATTTGGAGCCAAATTACAATGACTTTAGAAAGATGGCAGCATTATTATTTTATTTTTACTCAGAGATTGGTAGTCTGTTAGTTAAATCTACTTTAGCAACCTTTGGTGCATTTATATGCCAACGGTGAGAGTTTTTGCCCCAAGTTTTAATGCCTGTAACTCAAGAAGTATTAAAGATATTTTAATATCCTTTTATATTTTCTTTCGGTATCTTCATTTTAAAAGCTCTATATGGCTCAATCTTTGAGATGTGGAGAATTTGGGCCTATTGTAAAAAAAAATTGTGGTCAAAAAAGGAAATTTGGGTAACTTTTCAAATAGCTGATATTTATTGTGTTTAAAGATGAATGTCTGAAGAACAAATAATACTGAAGCTAGAAATGTATCTTGTTTCTCTCTAGCAAAATAATTGCATACAATAAAGACATCCAAGTATATTTTAGGTTTGCAAGTCAAGTTGCATTAAGTACATTTATTTGCAAATATTTGTCGGAATTACAGAAGAAACACGTGAGACAAAAGCTGATACTTTAGAGAAACATTACGGGAAGCTCAATTAAATCTCCTGAACCATGAGCATCACTTTCATGCGTCATTTTTCAGCCCAGTTTGCTCCAATCTTCATTCTGTCCAGAACAATGAGTGTCCTGTCGTCCAATCAGCTGATGTGCCAAGGGTCAGGGGGCGGGACAATAAAGGTCACTCAGGTCACATAGAGTTTTTTATCGGGTGGAACAGATGGGTCACTTTCTCTGCAGAGTTGTGGAAGTCGCCTTATCTCACAGGGGTCACATTTAACAAAAGTGCTGAGAACAAAGACACTGAAAAGACCCTAACATTAAAGTTATAACTTTATGTGCCGTTACTAGTTCCTATTGCTCGTTTGAACAATCGCCGACACTGAGCATTGATCTTTGGTTTCCGTTTGTGTTACAGACATTTATGATTCTTTAAATCATAGAGCTTGTTTTCTATAAAGTTATATTATACAAGTTGCAAGTTTTATATTCCACCTATACTTGACCTAGATTTGATTGTTACTCGACATTTCAGCTCAGCTATACATGGCATGCTCAAACTTTGGCTCTTCCCTTTTTCATTTCTCTCTCCCTCCTTTGCATTTTCAGAAAGAGAGCGAGAAATGCTGATTTTGTTCCGCAAACATGTGACTTGACACACACATACACTCACACACACAGCTGAAAATCATTTAGGGCTGTAGGTCGACCGAGAGCGAGAGAGAAGATAGAAAGAAAAAACAGCAAACTAAAGAACGATAGATAGAAGAAAGATTTTGTTTTAGTTAACTTTTTTGTATTTTTATTTAACTTAAATTACAATTGCGTTAATTAATTGAATTAATTCATTAATGTAGACATGCACCAAGTCAATACATCCGTTTTACAGATAGAAATCCCTAAGGTAGGTTATCAGTGTACCATTGTTAATTAATCTAATTCATTATTTAATAAATAAATGTATTAACTTTAAATATGATTACATTTAAATGAATTTGTTTTATATAATGTTTTTGTTTTTATATAATGTCCATTAGAATTTTTTCATTTTAATTTAATTTAATTTAATTAAAATTATATTTAATTTAAAAATATATATATTTTATTAAATATTATTATTATTATCATTTTTTTTTTTTAATGATTGGTCAGTTCTTCTGCAGTTTTATCGTTTCGAATGGTTAACATTAATTGCTCTTTAAAAGCAAAAAAAAAAAAAAATGCTGTAAAAGCAAGAGGGCTCACCACCCCGAAGTGTGAAACTCCACATCACAACAACGCTCTCATTATTGCTCTTGGCTGACGCTCAGAAAAACCCCCAATGATGCCAAGGAATACTCGCCCACAGATAGATCAACGCATTGAGCACCACTGGAGCCCACCAACACACCAGAGGCCTAATCGGCAACATGGTAGTCTTGAAATAGCACAGTTTGGTAACCTTTACGTCATCTGAGCTGGAGAGCGAGGTTTTTACGGCCGGCTCCAGTGGTGGCAGAATGCTGGGAATGCGGGTTAATCGTTGAGCTCTTGCACATGTGGAATGGCGTTCGCCGAATGTGGAAACAGATGGGGTTCGTTTATGTTGCACCCCCGCTTGTGTCCCATGGACATTGTCATACTTCCGTTTGGCAGAACAAAAAGAACAGACCCACACGTACACACTCGACAATCCTCTCCAAATGTGTTGGTTAAGTGGGAACACCTGTGCCGAGGGTCCGGATCGCTCGAAAACAGACCCGACTCCTTAGCAAGTTCTTTATTGGCTGGTTGATAATTACTGGCTCCTTTAAAACACAGAGCAGAGAGAAGCAAAAGGTCATAGAATTCATTGAGATTTTCCCTTTTTTTCTTTTGTTTGGTCTTGATACTTTAAACGTGTAGTATTAGACATGCTTTTGAGGGCTGGTTTGTCTGTTGCACAAACAAGTTACACAGTGAAGTTTCTCCGTTAGCCATTTCTTCAGCCATTTGACAGAAATAGTGTTGATTTCCTAATGGTTGTTTCAGATATACAGTATATCTGTTTGTAACTGTAGTAACCAGTCTGATGTAAACTCTCTGACTTTAGCCTTTTGTGTTTGGGTTGTGAGTCATTGGACCTCCAGGATTGAATCCACTCCTGTGTCATGAGGATTCTGCTCTGTGATAAATGGATGGCTGTTGTAAATGCCCATTATTTCTTAACCAAAAGTACTTTGTCTGTACCATAGTACAGCCAGGGCTGTTCTTAGGGCGGTGCAACTGGTGCGACCATTGGGAAACAAACATCCCAATTTTGCTTAATTTAGGAAATTATCGCTATTACTGTCGGTCAAAGTACTTGGGAATGACCCTGGGTACAGGGAAGGTTTCCAATTTGAATACTATGGTATTTTGATATTTACTATGGTATTTTGATATTTACTATGGTATTTAGTAAATGCCATATTCATATAGAATGGTGTATGCATGGCATTTCAAGCTATTTCACAGAACACAACGATGCTGTCATTGTTTATGTCCCTGAAACTATGACATTTCCATTGTCTAAAAATGTTTGTGTGTGTTTGTGTGTAGGATGCCGTCTGCTAGCACCATGACTGGCGGGAGAGCACTGCTGCTCTGTACAAACACGGAGGACTGCATCTACCAATCAGCAAACGGGTATGCCCTTTCATTTCCTGCTAATTTGTTGCGATGGCTGTTAAAGGTGCAGCTTTAATAATAATACATTTTATTTTAGGCGCCTTTCAGATCACCCAAGGTCGCCATACATCAACAAGAAACAACAACAACAACAACAACATTAATGAATAACAGTAAACAACAATTACAATAAACCATAAATAAGTAGAAAACAGCAAATACAAACATGACCACTGAAGAATAGCAAAAACAAAGTGCTAGACTTGAGGGAACACAATCATGAAAGATAAGCTATTCTAAATAAATGAGTCTTAAGTTTAACTTTAAACTGAGATAATGAGTCTGAATCCCGGATGTTGACTGGAAGAGAATTCCAGAGGCGTGGAGAAGCACGGCTAAAGGCCCTATGAACCATGGTGGTTAAACAAGCAGAGGGTGTATGGAGGAGACCCACGGAAGAAGAGCGGAGGGTACGAGAAGGAATATAGGGCTGTAAGAGATCAGAAAGGTAAGGTGGAGAGAGGTTATGAAGAGATTTGTAAGTGAGGAGAAGAATTTTTAAATCAATCTGAAATTTGATAGGAAGCCAATGTTGCTGTTGAAGCGATGGGGTAATATGTTGTATAGATGGAGTCCGGGTTATGATACGAGCAGCAGAATTCTGAATTAATTGGAGTTTATGAAGAGATTTGTGTGATAAGCCAATTAAGAGAGAGTTACAGTAGTCAATGCGAGAGGTGACAAGCGAATGAACTAGAATAGCAGAACTGCGTGGAGTGAGAAATGGACGGAGACGAGCAATATTGCGGAGATGAAAATAGCAAGACTTGGTTATATTGTTAATGTGAGCTTTGAAAGAAAGGGTGCTGTCAAAGATGACACCCAAGTTCCTGACCTGGCGGGAAGAGAAAACAGAAGAACCATCAATGGATAAAGAAAAACTGCAAGAACTTGAGAGAACTGAATTTGTGCCAATAAGGAGTACTTCAGTCTTACTGCCATTAAGTTTGAGAAAATTGTTTGAAAACCAAACTTTTAATTCGTGAAGGCAGTTGGTAAGACAGGCAGGTGGAAACGTGGACTCAGTCTTTGTGGAAACGTAAATCTGCGTATCATCAGCGTAACAGTGGAATTTAATACCAATTTTACCAAGTGGGAGAAGGTAGATTAGGAACAATAAAGGGCCGAGGACAGAACCTTGGGGGACACCACAGCTAACAGAAGAAGGTAGGGATTGAACATTTTTTTAGCTGGACAAACAGTGTACGGTTTGAAAGGTATGAAGTGAACCAGGTGTGAGGAATACCAGTGATACCAGTAGCGGACAGACGGTTCAACAGAATATTGTGTGAGATGGTGTCAAAAATGGCAGCACTCAAATCAAGCAAAACAAGAATGGATAAGGATCCGCCATCAGCAGCCATTAGCAGATCATTAGTCACTCTCAGTAAGGCAGTTTCCGTTCTATGCTTGGGACGAAACCCTGACTGCAAACAAGCGAATGACACGACAGACAGGAAGTGCACGAATGACACGAGAGACAGGAAGTGCACGAATGACACGACAGACAGGAAGTGCACAAATGACACGACAGACAGGAAGTGCACGAATGACACGACAGACAGGAAGTGCACGAATGACACGACAGACAGGAAGTGCACGAATGACACGACAGACAGGAAGTGCACGAATGACACGACAGACAGGAAGTGCACGACAGACAGGAAGTGCACGAATGACACGACAGACAGGAAGTGCACGAATGACACGACAGACAGGAAGTGCACGAATGACACGACAGACAGGAAGTGCACGAATGACACGACAGACAGGAAGTGCACGAATGACACGACAGACAGGAAGTGCACGAATGACACGACAGACAGGAAGTGCACGAATGACACGACAGACAGAAAGTGCACAAATGACACGACAGACAGGAAGTGCACAAATGACACGAGAGACAGGAAGTGCACAAATGACACGAGAGACAGGAAGTGCACAAATGACACGAGAGACAGGAAGTGCACAAATGACACGAGAGACAGGAAGTGCACAAATGACACGACAGACAGAATGTGCACAAATGACACGACAGACAGGAAGTGCACAAATGACACGACAGACAGGAAGTGCACAAATGACACGACAGACAGGAAGTGCACAAATGACACGACAGACAGGAAGTGCACAAATGACACGACAGACAGGAAGTGCACAAATGACACGAGAGACAGGAAGTGCACAAATGACACGAGAGACAGGAAGTGCACAAATGACACGAGAGACAGGAAGTGCACAAATGACACGAGAGACAGGAAGTGCACAAATAACACGACAGACAGGAAGTGCACAAATGACACGACAGACAGGAAGTGCACAAATGACACGACAGACAGGAAGTGCACAAATGACACGAGAGACAGGAAGTGCACAAATGACACGAGAGACAGGAAGTGCACAAATGACACGAGAGACAGGAAGTGCACAAATGACACGAGAGACAGGAAGTGCACAAATGACACGACAGACAGAATGTGCACAAATGACACGACAGACAGGAAGTGCACAAATGACACGACAGACAGGAAGTGCACAAATGACACGACAGACAGGAAGTGCACAAATGACACGACAGACAGGAAGTGCACAAATGACACGAGAGACAGGAAGTGCACAAATGACACGAGAGACAGGAAGTGCACAAATGACACGAGAGACAGGAAGTGCACAAATGACACGAGAGACAGGAAGTGCACAAATGACACGAGAGACAGGAAGTGCACAAATGACACGACAGACAGGAAGTGCACAAATGACACGAGAGACAGGAAGTGCACAAATGACACGAGAGACAGGAAGTGCACAAATGACACGAGAGACAGGAAGTGCACAAATGACACGAGAGACAGGAAGTGCACAAATGACACGACAGACGGGAAGTGCACAAATGACACGAGAGACGGGAAGTGCACAAATGACACGACAGACAGGAAGTGCACAAATGACACGAGAGACAGGAAGTGCACAAATGACACGAGAGACAGGAAGTGCACAAATGACACGAGAGACAGGAAGTGCACAAATGACACGACAGACAGAATGTGCACAAATGACACGACAGACAGGAAGTGCACAAATGACACGACAGACAGGAAGTGCACAAATGACACGACAGACAGGAAGTGCACAAATGACACGACAGACAGGAAGTGCACAAATGACACGACAGACAGGAAGTGCACAAATGACACGAGAGACAGGAAGTGCACAAATGACACGAGAGACAGGAAGTGCACAAATGACACGAGAGACAGGAAGTGCACAAATGACACGAGAGACAGGAAGTGCACAAATGACACGACAGACAGGAAGTGCACAAATGACACGACAGACAGGAAGTGCACAAATGACACGAGAGACAGGAAGTGCACAAATGACACGAAAGACAGGAAGTGCACAAATGACACGAGAGACAGGAAGTGCACAAATGACACGACAGACAGGAAGTGCACAAATGACACGACAGACGGGAAGTGCACAAATGACACGACAGACGGGAAGTGCACAAATGACACGAGAGACGGGAAGTGCACAAATGACACGACAGACAGGAAGTGCACAAATGACACGACAGACAGGAAGTGCACAAATGACACGACAGACAGGAAGTGCACAAATGACACGACAGACAGGAAGTACACAAATGACACGACAGACAGGAAGTGCACAAATGACACGACAGACAGGAAGTGCACAAATGACACGAGAGACAGGAAGTGCACAAATGACACGAAAGACAGGAAGTGCACAAATGACACGAGAGACAGGAAGTGCACAAATGACACGACAGACAGGAAGTGCACGAATGACACGACAGACAGGAAGTGCACGAATGACACGACAGACAGGAAGTGCACAAATGACACGAGAGACAGGAAGTGCACAAATGACACGACAGACAGGAAGTGCACAAATGACACGACAGACAGGAAGTGCACAAATGACACAACAGACAGGAAGTGCACAAATGACACATGACAAATGACAGACAATCACTGTTTTATGGCATGAATACATTTTTTGGGAGATTTGTTCTAAGGGATAAAATGAGTTACTACAGGGGGATTCAAATTATTGTTGTAGTTCCGTTTAGTGCCACTAGTCACTAAAAATGATGCATATGACGAATAGAAAGCACTTTAATTTAATAAACTAATGACTGACAATGCTTTTAAAATCCAGCAAAACAATGAGACATCAACTTTATTGTCTAATACAGAAATTATCTAATAAAACTGTGTATTACTAGAGATGTAGCTCTAAGCTAGCTTGTACATTTGTAATCAATTTTGGGACTTTGTATTACAGAAATGTCTTTACTGTTTCCTTGGGAGGATGAATTAATAGCCTAAATGCAAAGTTTTAGTCCATGGTTACATTTCCCAGCAAACAGACTATGCCACATCCCTCTGTTAAAACTAAACATGTCCAGTAAGGTAAACGCTGATAAACTTCATAAACATCTGCAGGTGGGATATTGAGGGGGATTTTGGGACAAGCCTAACTGTGAAAGTTATTTTTACTGAAATCTAATTAAACCGCTTTGGTACTGCCAACCCATGGTGGTTTGGAATGCTATAGCGTGTTAGTTAAAGATTTAAAACTTGCAGAAGAATGGCTGAAATGAGTACGCTCATTTTAATGAAGCCTTTATGTGAATCTTAAGTCAGATCCTGAGCAAACAAGGCCAAAATAGAGAAAACTCTCCATGTTCTGCTATCCTGAAATGTTATTTCATCAGCTTACTGTGCAATGTCCTCAATCCTGTTAACTCAGCCAGGAAGAGGAGACTTGTGTTTCTATCCTGGCTGATGATGGATGATGTAGCATGCAAGAGTTTGAGCAGGCCTATTCCTAAAGATGACAAGAAGAATACAATCACATATTTTGTCCTACACAATCCTTTTTCCTCTTTCCTAACTCCTCTCACCCCCGTCTCTGCCTCGTTCCCTTTCTCTCTCTTGCTTCTTTTACTTGGGGTTTTGGAGCTTGACCTACTTTTTCCTCTTGGCTGCCTTGAGCTTCATGAAATGAGATACATTAGCCAGAAAGAAAAAAACAACATGCCAAAAGAAAGATGTTGAAAGTTTATTTGAATTTTCTGAGAGCCAACAGTTTGTATTTAAAAAGAGGTATCACTATTTGGAGGCATATTGGTAAAGATTTTCTGCTGCAAAATGTTGTAGCGTTAGCAAACACACAACTCTCTAGGTTTACATTTCCTCTGTTTGTTTGTTGGCACGATCTCATTGGATAGAATCCAAGGTTGTGTTTATTGACTGAGCCAATTAAAGAAAGAGAAAGATGCACGCCTGTCCCTTGAACTTTGGCCCACTGGTGCAAGCTCATAAGGTCAAACATCCACAGAGGAGTTGTGCTTTCAGAAGGACTTGAGGCCGATTCATAACCTTCAATTTGATGGTGACTCACTTGTGCAGTGAAAACCTTGTGTTTTATGTCCACAGAGGAAATAAGACACGCTGACTCCAAGTCCATCTGCATCTCATTTGAACTTCTAAAATTAAATAGTCATTTTAATTTGTTTATCATTGAAAGTCTAGACAATGCAATTAATATCAATACAAAAGGGGAAACTCTGAACACTTTTGCCTTATGCTGAATAATGTCTAAGTTGGTAGGCTGCTCTGTTTGCAATTTTGTGGTTGTGTAATTTTACGTGAATTATGTTTTTGAAATGTGACCTTCAAATGCACAGGCTCTATGATTGCTATCTAATCACTTAATGGCTGTCAGACACTCTTGATGACTTTAGCATCTTTCCTGTGGTCTCTTCAGGCTCCACTGCTGCGGATTGAAGCTTGACCAGGCCCAATCTGTGGTGCTTCAGCGGCCAAACCTGTGTGGGGTTGGGGACAGTCTCTCATCTCTGAGCAACCTCAACCAAACCCCAGGAGACAACATCATGCTTGCCCATAAGAGTCCTTCCAGTCCTCGGCACATTGAGAATGGCTTGGGCGGTTGCAGCAAGTCCCCCAAGACTCCCTCAGGACTTAAAAGCACTGCCAGCATTCGGGATAAGATCTCCCAATGGGAGGGTAAAACGGAGACCATCGGGGCAAGCACTCAGACGACGGATATGAAAGAGACTGAAGGTGGGAAGAAGAAGGTACCGCCGGAAGTACAAAGGAAAGACAGCAAGAGACTTTTCAACTGGGAGAAACAGAACTGTGGCAAAGAGAATGGTGACAAGTTTGGAGAACCTCTGCACACTCCTGTGAAAGAAAAAGAACGGATTTTGGACAAATCCCCATTGGGGAAAACGACAGAAAAGGACAAAAAGTCAGTGCTGACACACATTAAAAAACTTGAGCAAGCGATGAAGGAGACTCCTTCCAAGTCATCCTTGTCAATGCCAGGCAATTATTTCTGCCCGGCTTCCAAAGAGGAGCAGGAAGAGGCAGAGAAGAGGGCCGTAGAGCCAATCTTCGGGACTCTAGATGTGGTGAGATCAGGTAGCCGTCGAAGTTGGGACCCTGAGAACGTCTACAGTGAACCTGGAGCTCCTTCCATTAACCCTTTACCAAAACCCCAAAGAACCTTTCAGCACCACACACAGACAAAAAACCTTGTGGACCACCACGGTTTTGTCAAGGGTAAACGAAATCTTCCCCCTTTACCTTCGATACCTCCCCCACCCCTTCCATCCTGTCCTCCACCACCAGGGGTCTGTAGAAGACCGTCAGGACGGGCTCGAGACACTAACAACAGGTAAAAGACTGATCCGACATGATTAGACTTGAAGAATGAGCTCAGGGTTTGGATTGCATTGGAACATTTGTACCTCATTTAGGTATCTAATCAAATCTTTTTTGTAAACAAGTCAGTCTACTTGGGAAATCCCTGGGAAACTGCTTTCTTTCTTGTACATGTCGTATAGTTTCAATCTGTTTGAAATAAGGACTGAAATCACCAAAACTGTTTGCCAAGCTTACATGTATAACGTCACCAATACAATTGGGCTGAAATGGTGTCATAAATTTAGCTTTAGTTCTAGTCAATCTAAATCAATCATCTACATTAAGATCAAGCCAATAAGGCAAGTTTTCAACAAGTAGCTTGTCTACTCCTTATACCATCTCGGCCTAATGTGAGGGCAAATTTTAGACCGTTCAATTAATCATCAGTAGTGTCTTGCCTCAATTCACCTTCCTTAGCTTTTGACGTATTACTTTGGAAGCTTAATACATCCATAGAGTGAATTTTTCAGGATTTAAAAACCCGTAATTACTCATCTCAGTGGTACAAACCATTCCATGCGTAGACATCCTCACTGGAGAAAAGGCACGGGTACTGAAAAAACTCACAAATTTAGTAGCCTACCATCTGATTTTTTTGTCACACTAATGTGAAAATAAATCTTTTGAAACCAAGACTCCCCTAAAGGATTACCTTCCTCAGTCTTTATGGAGATGCTGTTTTAATGGTAGCATTTATCAGTCTAGTCCATCTATGAAAATACATTTTAACTTTTGACATTGTGGTGCAATCTTAAACTGTCCTCTCTGTGGAAAGGCGATCTGTTTTTAATCTACTCTGTGCAATCTCCAATCTTGTACACCAAAGTTACGTTAAACCACAGGACCTCTGAGTTCTTCAATTTCCTGTGGACTTAATAGGTCTCCTCTTGATTTTTCTATTAATGACAAGTTTTATTTGTGTTTGCTGAACCTGCAGGAAGTCCTACGAGTTTGAAGATCTTCTACAGTCGGCAACTGAAGGTTGTCGAGCGGATCTCTACGATCTATCTAAGCTAGGCCTCACTCGCACTTTATCGGAGGAGAATGTCTACGAGGATATACTAGGTATGACAATTCACTGCACCACAATGGTACCAGGAAAAACTTGCCTGATTGTGCACCTTACAGAGCAATTTCCCAGAAGCCCGGGAGCTTCAAACTTTAATAAGTATCAAATTGAGACAAGGCCATCACAAACATTGGTGTTTCTTTGCTCAACCTCAACCGTGGTCCTCTGTGTTTGGGTTACCTCACATCAGGCTTCTTAACAACATGATGTGAGGTCTTATCTGTGCCTTAGAAAAATAAACCTTGATTGGATGCAGGGCAGTGACGTCAACAACAAAAGATATGGGCTTTTTTCTGACTTTTAAACATTGATAAGCCCATTTATTTTGTTGTCAGAACTATGTATGTTTATGTGGTTAGTTTAGTCGTATTTTATTATTATTTTACACTGTTTTCACACCTGGCTCGTTTGGAGCATTTGCTTGAGAACCTGATGTGTTTTCTCCATTAGTTTGATTTGTTTAGGCTTATATGAACACTGCAATAGCGCTGAGATTCGCTCCGAGAGGTCTTGACCAGATTGATAGCAAACTTTGGGGCGGTTCAGTTGAGCAATCCGACCCAACGGACCGATGAATGAATGGACCAATCAGTATCATAATTCATAACAGGAAATTTGTTCTATAAAAAGCAGCGAAGTCTGATTATGTGAGTGAGCACATTACTTAACGCATACAAAGAGTGTTTTTTCATCTTAAAATGTAATGTAATTGCTCTTCTCTTCACAATGATGCTGTCATTGTTTATGTCCCTTGATTCCCCTCCTAACTGCATTATTCATATATGTTTAATTTATATATGATTGATCAGTTAGTGAATGACGGCTACATTCACATAAGTGTTGACAGCTACAGATAAATCCACAATAAGCTTGCGGAACAAACTTATTAAACCATCATGATGGATGACTCAGAGGAAAGTCTAACCAATAAGAGGACAGTTTTACTCACATGTGACTTGCATAAACACATTTTGGTACAAATATTGCCTTGTAAAAGCGAACTGAACTTAGAAGAAAATGCTGCATTGTAACAAACTCCCTGTTTCTGAAAACAAAGCAAACAATCTACAGTGTTAGCATAGCTTTTTTCAGATCTTCAACCCATTTTTGGGTCATAAACCAAAAAGATGGAGACCCACATACTTTCCTACTATACACAGTTCACATTGTACAATTTTGGGTTTTCCCAGATCAAAGATGACCAATCGAGGTGATTTCTGTTGTCATGGCTCCTAAATGTTGGTCCTGCGTATTGAGCGCGCCCGATCGTGACGTAGTTTTACGACAGCCGCCATCTTGGTGGACAACCTCTAATCGATGTCATGGTGGAAGTGAAGTTAAAGCCAGTGTTATCGCAGAATTTTTTTTTTTTTTAATGTAAATCTAGGGAGAAAAGTGAGCATAAGAGTGAAACTAAATATGGAGATGGACTTGAGAATGTTGAAAGAGACAGGTACGAGGCAAAAATAGCTTTAATAAAGGGACAGGATCCATATGAAATTGTGACCTGGTCTACGAACGTCAATCTTCTACCGAACACAACATGCATTAATGTTATCAACTATCTGGTTTTCACCCCAAGTCCTTATACAGCTGAAGATACCTTCAAATTTTCAAACTGTTGGATACCACCTTTAAGCAGTCACATAATATACATGGATATAATGCTTTATAATTGCAACGCTTTATGGGTGTCAGACCATTACTCGCATCGTCTGAGTGTCGTGGGATGGTTTTTATTCACTGTAGATCCGGATATCTCTGTACTCAGCTCGTTTGTTTGTCTACCAATATGGTGGCGACCAGTGTGCGTGATGTGCGGGCACGCTCTATAGTGAGAGAGGATCAAAGATGGCCGCCAAAGTCAGAAATTTAGCATGATCTTCTCATCGTGTGTTTGCTGCTACAACAAACGTCTACTGACTAGCCACATGAAATGAAATGCCGCAAAACTACTTTCCTCAAGCTCCATTTGCAAGATTGGCTTGCCATGTTGGCCTCTTTTCCCTAGCAATGATCGCGTCCATATTCCCCTGTTTCGCTTCCTCCTCATTTTCAGCGCACATAAAAACCACAAGTGCGATTTATCTTGCTCTGTTTGTTTCCCACTAGCACACGCTGATGACACTTGATTCTTCTATGCTAACTTGCACCGTAGCCCACGATTCAATCGATGTCTTCATCGTACGGTTTACATACATATCGTACTGAAGCTTATGTATCCAAATCAGACAGTGTGATTTGTATCAAGCAAGCATTAAACTTTGATCATCTGTGATAAATCTGTAGTTGACTATTAGCCAGACCAAGCTAAATTTGGTTTTTGTTCTAAATTAGTACATTTGTGCTCTATTTCCTTGTTTAATGTTGTTTGTAATTATATAATGACACTTTCCAATAATGGAAGATTTACCAGCGATCTTGCGTTTCTCTATCTGCTGGAGTCCTTTTAATGGTTTTGAACGTGGAGCATAGTGTACGTTCTCTTGTGTTCGGGAACTGGATGTCCCAACATCATAAACTCTCTTCCCACTAGGCACATCTGGTGGATGAATCGACATGACAGAGGCTTTCTGCATCAGAAAAAAACATCTTTCTTCCACTCAAACATTTTCCTTACCCCATCTCTCTCTCTCTCTCTCTCTCTCTCTGGCTCATACGTTCTTTGCACAAACCAAGACAGAGTTTGCCAGGAGTTTATCTTCTTGTTAGCGCCACTGGTGATGCCACACAGAGCTAATGAGGCTTGTGTGGATTCCCTGGCAAATTTTCAAACATCTGGAAAGCTACCAAACACATGACATCAGTTCGCTGAAAAGCAGGATCAAACCAGGTAGTGTTGACAAGGGGAAATTAGCAAAAAATGCCCACATTAGCTGACTGTCAGAAAACTTGATTTATGACTTGTCATTATGGACGCATTCAAATTTGTTTTTAAATTGAAATCTAAACGGTTTTGTTTGGTGGGAAACGATTGAGATTTTTTTACATTTTGAAATGTAAGTGGGGTAGGTGTCTAGATATGTAAAATCTGGGATTTTAGTTTCTTGTTTTATTGGCGGCCAGGTATAACTTATCTGTCCTTAAAGGGGAGCAATTATACCCCTTTTTACACAATGTAAAATAAGTCTCTGACGTCTCCAGAGTGTGTATGTGAAGTTTTAGCTCAAAATATCCCACAGATCATTTTTAAATGGCCACTTTTGGGAAGGGAGCAAAAAAGCAAAATGTAAATGAGCTGCTGCCCCCCTTTCAAGAAGAGAGCGGAGCTTCACGAGCTCGTGCTCTAGCATACTAGCAACAACAAAACAGGACAATCTCACGCACCGAAACGCTCAGAAAGCGAGTTCAGCCTATATGTTCAAACCGGAGTCAGACAATGATGGAGAGACTTAAGAAATGACAACATGTAGAATGCAACAGGACGTTTCTGAATGGTTAATTGATGAATTCATGTAGTTGATGTGGAGTTAACTATCTGTAAGTAATCAATTAGCATAAGCCGTCATGGCTTAATTTCTACTCAGTATTTTTGAGTTGTTTTCCAGTACAAATATCTAAACATGGTTAAATCAAGATGCATTTAATTGAGATGCAAAATGACTTAGGATATTAAATCTTGTTTTCTGAAACATATATAAAAATAGTTTATACTTAAACAAGAAATAAAAATATTTGCCAATGAGACCATAAAAATAAAGCTAATACAGAGTAAAAATGTTAATTTTTAAAATGTAAGAATATTTTGATATTTTACTGAAAAGCAAGTTAAAAAATACAGATTTTTTTGCAGTTTAAAATTCCAATCAATATCTAAAGCATCAGGGTTTTGAAAAATGGCCATGCAAGCACCACCAATAATCTTGTTGTACATTTTGTTTCAAAGATCCTCCATCGAAGGAGAACCCATATGAAGACATAGAGTTGGAAAATCGCTGTCTTGGGAGCAAGTATCCCGTTCCTCCTTCCCCTTCTTCTCCCATTCCTGACACTCCATCCAAGGTATTCCTACAGCATTCATGATTAATTGTTTCCACTCTGGAACGAGTTCTTTATATGCTTCAGCGTTCAGTACTAAGATTTAGATGAGTGATCCCCTAAAATATTTTTTCCCTAAAATATTCAAAATTTCATCTACATATACATTAGAAGCAAAATAAGTCAACTGACTCTGATTTACAATTTCTCAATGACAGCTCTCCTCCAAGCCTGGTCTCTTCAGACAGAATTCAGAGCGACGCAGTTTCAAGCTATTGGAACTACGTAAGACCGGCAGAGACGGTGGCATCGCGTCCCCGTCCCGAGTCAGCCCTCCATCAACACCCAGCAGCCCGGATGACACCCCGTGCCTGTCAGGGGACCCATACAACCGACGGCGGAGAAAAATTCCAAAGGTACAGTCAAAAAGGGGCCCAGTCAGTGTAATCCTTGACTTATCAGTGATTTATAAGTTTGGGACGCCGCTGACTGAGACACTGGCCCGTCGGCATGCTTCCACTGCTAATAAAAATACAAGAAAAATGTGACAGGCAGATGAAACACCTGAAAAATGGAGGAAAAAGTCATTTCCTTCAAAACTCCTTTGCAAAAGACTTGGAAGGGCTGTCTTTGATAAAGCAAGGGCCATGACTGTTTTCTTTTTCAACAGATGGTGCAGAAAATCAACGGCATCTTTGAGGCCCGTAGGGGGAAGAAGAGGATGAAAAGGGTCTCGCAGTCAGCCGAGTCCAGTTCAGGAAGAGGTTTGTGAGGGCAACGTTATATGCTTAAATTAGCTACATTTAGAATTAATTTTTATATATGTATATATATATATATATATATATATATATATGCATTTAATTGAGTAAATAAATTATTTACTCAATTAAATAATATATATATATATATATATATATATATATATATATATATGCATTTAATATATAAACAGATAATATATAATATATATTTATTTACATTATATATATATATATATATATATATATATATGTATATATATATATGTAATGTAAATAAAAAAAAAGTAATAATAAAGTAAAAAACAAATGCATATAAACCATAAATATACATACAATAATAAAGCATATTTCATTATTTCATTTTTTCATCAAATTGTAAAGTTACAGCCTATTTAACATGCACTGCATTATGGGACAGTCTGGGCCTCAGCCACATCTGCGTCCACTTAGCTTTATGGACACGTTTACAGTTTTGGGTCAGTTGCATTTGACCCATTTTTTCAGGGATGATAGAATTATTTTATGTTATCGGATACACGTGCACCCAAGTGTGAAATGTGTCTCAGTAAATACCTGCATACTGATTCTCTGGTGACCTTTGACCCCTCTCTCTTCTCCGGCACAGTGACGGACGACAACAGCGAGTCTGAAAGTGACACGGAGGAGAAATTAAAGGGTAAGAGGCCTTACAGTCAAGGGTTTAATGTCGATGATCACTGAAAATTTACTTCTGTGGGGAAAGACATCCTATTTTTCTGTTTATCCTTCCTCCTCATCTATTTTAGCTCACAGTCAGAGATTAGTGTCGGTCCAGTCTATGCTGAGGCAGACCGGTCGATATCGCACTTTGGAGCGAGACTTGATGGATCTGCAGGAGAGGAAGTTGTTTGAGTACTTCCTGGTTGTGGCTCTTCACAAGACCAAAGCCGGAGTGCCGTATTTACCAGAAGTCACACAGCAGTTCCCTCTCAAGGTACAACATTTTTTTTCCCCCCCAAAAACATCTAAATCGGATTTAGATCCGAAAGTAAATGTCTCCTAAGGTTTTCTAAACTCATGCATCTGTGTTCCTGATTCTTTCACTAGTTGGAACGAAGCTTTAAGTTTATGCGAGAAGCTGAAGACCAGCTGAAAGTCATTCCGCAATTCTGTTTCCCTGACGCTAAAGACTGGGCACCTGTGGACAATTTCCCCAGGTATCGAATCCACATGGTTTTACTGCCCCGCGATAGTCATTAGAAGCACATTTGATGCTATTTTCTGAAATAAATCCTCATTTGTGGTGTTTGGGAATCAGTTCCTCACTGCTACACAATTCTAAATCAAATCAAATCTGTTCTTTTTAGCGAGACTTTCTCGTTCGTCTTAACCGGAGAAGACGGGAGCCGAAGATTTGGCTACTGTCGACGATTACTGGTGAGCTGCTTTCATTATTTGTTTTATCTCTATAATCTCTTTATTCAGAGTGGACTGACTGCAGGCTAGACATTTGTGATGAAACTGGAAAGAGACATGAATAGCTGTAATACTACTGGTGTGGTGTGCGATGCGGAGCAGAGAGACGGAGATGCAGGCTGGCAGCAAAACTCCCGTTACTAGATAAACGGAAAACAAAAGACTTTAAATATAAACTGAAAAGGCATGCATGTGCAGAAACTTGGATCAAGGAGACAGCATCCACACACAGACCTATATAGACTGAGTGACACCATCAACAAAGACAAGGGAAACACAACAGGGTTTTATACACAAGGGAATGATGAACACCTGGGTAGACTAACAAGGTAAGTGATGACAAGACACAGAAGGGACCCGGAAGTGAAACAACACGTGACACGATTGACAGGAAATGTACAATGACCTTACTAACAGGAAGTGACAAAGAAGACACAGACAAACTCCTCTCAAACTGTATTCAAAATGAAATGACGTTTTACTCAATTCAAAAGGTTCTTTATAGTGGAATAGGTTCTTTAAAAATCAGGATTTTTATTTATTTTAAGAACGGTTTCTTATTTGGCATCATTACATGTAGAATGTTTAAATATGCTTGTTTACATTGTTTGTCATATAACCTCAATATGTTGCATTCGTGTGACTTCAACGTACTGATTAGAAGTAAATGTTATAATGTATTTTAAAATGTTTTGTTGGCATTCTCACCAGTGGTTTGTGTTTTCAGCCCAGCGGTAAAGGGAGGCGTCTTCCTGAAGTCTACTGCATCGTGAGCAGACTGGGCTGTTTTGATCTGTTCTCTAAGGTATTTCATCTGCGCTTTAAGCATTTCAATCAATCACAGTCATTCTCGCGTGTCTCTCTTTGTTGTTGCTTTCGTCAGTATACAAAAATAGATCTCTAATAGCTGAGGGGAAATTCAAAATTTGGCTGAATATGCAGATGTGACTGTGATTTAGAACAACATTCTTATCAGGACCCGTGACTTTAGAGATTAGAAAGAGGGTGTTTTATCAAGCTATCGATTCCCTCTGATGGTTAGTGAGGACTTTGTCTATTTGATATGTTGATCGCAGACCAACAGTGGATTCAGGAAGTAGGAAGTTTATTAATTATAAACTGATTTACTATTAATTTAGTAAATAAATTTTTAATTTAATTGTATTATTATTTTTACTTTTGTTTTGCTTTTTATTTTCATTTATATCATGTATTTATTATTATTATTTATTATTATTATTACATTCTATTTTTTAATTGTATCTTGATTTTTAGCATTTTTTGGGTTATTTCATTTTTATTTATTTATTTATTTATTATTACAATGACAAACTGAAAATAATGTTTGTTGCTCTTATTGGTGATATTATTATTATTATTATTATTATTGTTGTTATTATTTACATAATTTTTTTAATTGTATCTTGATTTTTAGAATTGTTTTTTTTATATTTCATTTTAATTTATTACCATGATAAACTGAAAATAATATTTGTTGCTCTTATTGGTGGTGTTATTATTATTTAAATTTTATTTTTTAATTGTACCTTGATTTTTATAATTGTTTTTGTTATAATTCATTTTCATTTATTACAATGATAAACTGAAAAAAATATTTGTTGCTCTTATTAGTGGTATTATTATTATTATTTCTTTATTGTGAATGATGTTGAATAGTATTAGAGTAAAGGGCAAAAACTCATTTATTTATTTAGAACTGTCAAATAATTGTGTGAGTAGAGAGTAAAGTTTTTTTTTAATCACAATGGTAAACCAATAATAATGTTCTTACTGGTATTATTACAATATTTATTTATTTAGTTCTTTAGTTGTTTATTTTGAATAATATATGGGTGTTGAGCAAAATGTAAAACTCAAAAAGTAGGAATAAATGGTGATCTAATGCAGATTATGTTGATTTCCGTCTGATGTAGATCCTGGATGAGGTAGAAAAGAGGCGAGCAATCTCTCCTGCGCTGGTCCAGCCTTTTATGAGAGGAATTATGGAGGCTCCGTTTCCGGCGCCAGGCAGAACCATCAGCATCAAGAACTTTCTGCCGGGATCAGGAACGGAGGTCAGTGTAAAGGCGGGAATAGGAACAAGGCATATCCTGTTTCTTTTTACAGTGGACTTGGCAAGTGTGTGGTGTTGTCTCAAAATTAATCCCATCTCTCTCTCTCTGCCTCTCTCCCTCTCTCTCTCCTTCTGTAGGTGATAGAATTATGTCGGCCTTCCGATTCCCGTCTGGAACATGTGGATTTTGAGTGTTTGTTTTCCTCTCTGAGCTTGCGTCTTCTTCTCCGGGTGTTTGCTTCTCTTCTTCTGGAGCGAAGGGTCATCTTCACTGCAGATAAACTCAGGTATGAGCCTTTCACACCTGCTATCACCTCTGATACGGTTTACATCTGGATTTAACAAACCATGTACAAGAGAACAGCTCTGGGTTTAGCATAATGGTTGATTGACAGGTGAGTTGGCGGTCCTTGTTCTGGATGTCCACTTGTGTAACTGCTGTCTATTAGCATTCATTTGTTCAAATAAACACGGCACGGCTTTAGAAGAACTGAACCCAAAAGACGACAAGGGAAGAATGAAAAGATATGACACGGCATAAAGGGGAAAAGTGCAGCTTGTGGAACTGTTTTTCACAGCTCAAGACAGATATGGAAAAATGCTGTTGTGTTATATAGTCGCCTTGGGAACAAACGTCAAACCCCAATGGGTTTTTCTCTACGGAAAAAGCTGCAAGATTCTCACTCTCACTCTCACTTCTGGGCCTGTAGAAAAAAGCTGTTTTTCTTTGTAGAAAGATCAATTTGATGGTTGTGAGAAAGATGAGCTGATAAAATAAAAATATGGGGAAGAGATCACTGACAAAATACAAGAATCAACCCGCAAATCAGAGAAGAAATCTGCATCCCAATGAGCAAAATTTAGATTTTGGTGCATGAAAACGGCTTATTAACAGACAAGAAAAGATATGGCTATTTTTATAAAAAAAATAAATCAGAAATAATATACATTCAATATATAATATACATTCAGTGAAAATATGCAACCGATGGGAAAATACAAAATACTTGAATGTGTGTGTGTGTATATATATATATATATATATATATATATATATATATATATATATAAAATCATGTATTTAATTTAAATACACAATTTAAATTGAAAAAATATATTTATTTATTTTTGTGTGCAAATTAGACATATGAAATTTCATTTAAATTGTTTATTTAAATGAAATGCATGATTTAAAAATATTGATTATAATGATAAACTCATAGTTATGATCATGATTTTTATTTTTATTCTCAAAAAATATTACGTTAATGAAGATTTGGCAGGGAAAATGTGTGTATCAAAATGTCACATATTCTAAAATATATATAGATTTTTTACAAAAAGATAATTTAAGATTACTTGTATTACTTGGGTATTTAAAGAATGATCTTGCACTGATTGATTCTTCTTTGCTGCCTTCTTCTGGTGCAAATGTGCAAACACAGAATCTCAATCACAATTGTGATCTGACTAACAAACATTGTGAATCTCTTTCTCCTCAGCACCCTCTCTAAGTGCTGTCATGCCATCGTGGCGTTGCTGTACCCGTTCACCTGGCAGCACACGTACATCCCAGTCCTGCCACCTTCCATGATGGACATCGTCTGCACGCCAACCCCCTTCATCGTTGGGCTGCTGTCCAGCTCCCTCATCCGTCTCAAAGAGCTTCCGCTGGAGGAGGTGAGACACTCCGCATGTATTTCCAAGAGTATATACAACCATACGAGTATGTCTGCAGTGTCATTAATAAACAGAGTGAGATCAGTGATATAGATTAAGAGTCTATGAATGGATGAATATTTTCTAGCATGTTGTATGTTTGCCATCAGTTCTTCTAACTCTCATTGATGGAGTTTGTAGCTTTTTATTTCTTAAACAGCCATGTATGAATGAAGACACGGATCATGTCCGTATTCCAGGATGACAATGTCAAGGTTCATCAGGCTCAGATTGTGAGGAGCATGAAGAATCATTTCCACCTCTGATCCAGAGCTGAAATCCACTGAAAGTGTTTGGGATGAGCTGGAGGAAACTTTACTGAGAGCTGGATAATACAAGATATTTACCATCACAACATTTATTTCCATCAAGAGGTGCATCAGTTTCTGGTAAAGATCTTGTATTGACAATGCAAGAGTCCAGCACTCTGTAAAGTCTCCTCCAGCACATCCCATAAATACAAGATAATACAAGATCTAGAGCTGAAACTGATGCACCTCTAGATGCAAATAACAATATTTAAAGGCTAAGTTTTGTTTTATATTAAGGGATAAATTCCTTTAGTATTTCGTTACTGTTTTGACGTGAGAAAATATTGCGAAAATACTGTTTCCTCCTGATCTCTCCCCGTTTCTCCTCCACATCTCTTTAAAACACATGATTGTGTGCAGAACTCAAACGGGTGGATGTGTTTCTCCATCACATGATCCGCTTTGGTCTGTCGTGTCTCTGGATCTGCGGCGCTTAAAGATATTCCCACTGTCTGAATCCTCCCTGTCCCCGATATAGTGACTATGAGCCGTTCATCATGTAGAAACAGTGTGTGAACGAGTGACCGATTTCAGCCGCAGCTTCAGCCTCTGTCTATAATGAAGGGGGCGGAGCTTCAGATTCCAGAGAGCAGCTGATTGGACAGAAAATACTGAAGCACAGTGATGTCATCAAAATACTTTATCCGTATCGGCTGTTAAAGTGAGAGGCCTTTACGTTTTGAATGGTTATATCGTCTAAATGTGAATTTTGTAATTGTTTTGGAGCACAAGCGTATAGAGTGAGAATAACATATTCATACTAAAAGACAAAAATAACTTTAATAACCCTATGCGGCATTAAAATCTATAACAATATATAATATATTTAGTTTAGTTAGTTATGACTTTTTTTTTTATTACAGCAATTGTTGTGCGTTGCATTATGGGATACAGTAGAGTAGGAGTAGTAGAGTTCATATAGTAATATGCTGTTAGGAACAGAATATCTCCAAAGCTATTTTCAGTTGTTTGACCTTTGACCTCTTGAATGTTACACCTCGTTATGACTAATGTGGGAAGGAAATGAGGCCAATAAAGTCTAGGATGTAGTGTGAATATTCTATATATACGTTTGGAATGAACAAAGCAACAGATTCCTTTTCCTAATATTTCTCTCTGAGCACTTCCTGTTCAGGTGGGTGGCCCTGACCTCTGACCTCTTCACAATAGCTGTGATAGGGGAAAAGGCGGCAAATGACATCACTCTCTCCTCTGCTCACTTTCAGGTCCTGGTGGTCGACCTTGGCAACAGCCGTTTCCTGCGACAGGTACGGTATCGAGTGTATCTTTTATTTGGGCTCGTTGTGTGTTTCAGTTAATAATCAGATCCATGTTCGTGCTTTTGTTTCAGATGGACGATGAGGATTCGATTCTGCCTCATAAACTCCAGGCTGCTCTGGAACACGTTCTAGAACGGAGGAAAGAACTGGCCTGTGACGCGGCAGATCATCCAAGCGGTGAGTTACTGTCATCTGCATGGAAGCTTGTTTCCGCCACTGGCTAAAAGCACTAAAAAAGGTCATTGCAACTTTATCTCTCGCAAAATTAGTCTTAATATTTCAGACTATTTTCTTGCTTTTTCAAGTCTACGAGATGTTAACTTGCAACAATTCTGACTTTTTACATCATAATTCATGTCATTCAATTTTTTTTCTCATTATTCAGAATGTTTTCTCTCACAATTTGGAGCTGGAATCTCATAATTAAGATTTTTTTTCTCACAATTTGTCATTCATTCAGATTCAGATGTTTTTTCTTTCGTTTTACATATTTGAGTTCATATCTTACATTCATGCATTTATCAGATGCTTTTATCCAAAGCGACTTGCATTGCATTCAAGCATTGACATTCTAATCAGTTCTTGCTTTCCCTGGGAATCGAACCCTGACCTTGCTGTTGCAAGCACTACTTTCTGTTGTTTAAACAACAGGTAATCTTGCACTTCTCACAATTCCTCACAATACATTACCTTTTTATAGTTTATTCCATGGCAGAAACAAGCTTCCATTGATCCGTTATTTTCCGGGTTTAGAAAGTTAATGTAAAAGTATTAAGTTTGGACCAAGTCCCGGTATTTATTGCAACAGAATAGTCAGTTCTTGGACCATCCAGACTCATGCTTCTCGTTCCTCTCGGCAGAGCCCGGTTCTCTGAGCTGCGTCGTGTCGGAGGCGTTTGTGCGGTTCTTCGTGGAGATCGTGGGTCATTACTCGCTCTTTATGGGCAGCAGCGAGCGTGATGAAGAATCCTCCGCCTCGTCTTCCTCCTCTCCAACTCCTTCGTCCTTCCAGCGGGAGGCTTTCCGTAAGGCCATGTCTTCCAAGAGCCTGCGGAGATTCCTGGAGGTCTTCATGGAGACGCAGATGTTCGCGGGGTTCGTGCAGGAAAGAGAGTTACGGAGGCAGGGCTTGAAAGGTTTGAATGCTTTTTGTTTTTGGAGCTATGAATGCAATTTCTATGTGGTCATTTCTGAACGGTTTTGTGTCTAAAGTAAAGCTTTAATCCGCCATATTTTGTTTCAAACAGGTTTGTTTGAGATGAGAGCTCAGGATTACCTTGATTCTCTGCCAGGCAGCGAGAACAGAGGCGTCAACAAGTTCCTCAAAGGTTTAGGTAACGTCTCGCTTTCAAATCTAACCAAAAACTTGTCAAATCAAGGACATTTCTTGAATGCAATGCAAGTCGTTTTGGATAAAAGCATCTGATAAATGCATGAATGTAAATATAATATATATATTCAAGAATATATATAACAAGTTATATATATAACATCAAGAAACACATTGACATTATAATCAGTTCTTGCTTTTCCTGGGGATCGAACCCTGACCTTGATGTTGCAAGCGCTACTTTCTACTTCTTTGAGCTACAGGAAAACATGTAAACTTGCTCTCTCGTAGAGCACAAATACTGTAACCCTCAAAGCAATTTTTTTTTTTTTAAATCTCTAAAGAGCTGAAAGCAATATCAACCATAATCTCAAATCGATGTGAATAAACTGGCTGTGTTTGGGAGGGATTTTGAGCTTTTCTTTTTGCTCTCTCTTTCTCTTAGGACACAAGATGAAATTTCTATCCAAAAAGTGAGAAGTGCCGTCACTAGCCGTGTTGCATGTTTATCTTAGACTCACTCTCACCAGATCATCTGACCCGAAACTGACCAGCAGGACGGGCTAGAGAGACCCGGAAGAACCTGAGGACCAAAGCCATGGAAAACATGGACCGAAACACTGTACAGAAACAAACCCGGGCCATTCGAGCTCCCCAAACCACAAGGGACTTTATTGAAAGCTCATAACACTTGCGTCAGCGCTGGTGATTATCCATGTACAGTTCTTTCTCTCATTTTCAACATTTTTAAGAGACTGTGTACAACTTCTTCTGAAACAGGAGGCTATAAATTAATTTATATTCTTTCTAGAAATAATAAGACCTTTATGACTTCCTCTGTATATGTTTTCCTTAAAATGAAATAAAATTCTAAATGATGTTGTTAGTTTATTTATCGTAGTGTGTGACAGACTCGAGACCGTCAAACGCTTTGGGTTTCCACTGTGACTCAATGAAGATTGAAAAGGATCTAGAATTATTATTTAGTTCTTGACCAAAACCAGAGCAATTTGTGAGTTTAGAGATGGTCTTAAGTGCATTTCAGGAACACCACTAGAGTTGCTTTGAACTTGATTTTTGTAAGTGTGTGTTTAATAAACAGTTGTCAGTAGGACTCGATCTGTCTGAGGTGTTTTTAAGCGAAGGTCTTGTTTGGTGTTGCGATGGAACTCAATTACCTCGTGTTTATTGGACGTTTACATGCATCTGCACGGGATGCTCCATTCGGATTGTCTTCATGCCTTCTAACCTTTGGATCTTTTAGGTGCAGTTTTGTCAGCGTCCTCTGGAGGGCTCTAGAACCTGTTGCACACGGAACAACGTGTCTGATCCTTTTCATTGAAAACTTATTTTTCATTGAATTAAAAAAAACAGACAAGTTGTTGATGATGCTTTACACCAGGAACAGTACCGGCACAGGATAAAGCCCCAGGATAAAGCTTATTTTGTTTTTAATGGTGATTCCTTGGAGTAGCATGCAATTAAATTACTATATGAATGTCAATAATTCACTACCATGCGATGTATATTTGAAAGCACCATATGACACCATTATTGTACCTGCAATTCTCCAAATTAGGCATTTCTCAGAAAAAAGCAGGCAGTATTAGAAGTAAAGAGCATTATGCATGTTCCACAGTTTACATGGAAGTACCATGGTATTTTCAGTTACCTTTTGTAAGTGATGTTAGGAATTGTACTATTATTATTAGCTGTAGGATTATAACCATTATTATTATTACATCCGCCATAAGTGTGTGTATGTATGTGTCCGTGTGTATATACTGTACATACACAGTAAAACAGCATTATTATGACATATTGTTTTCTATGTGAATATATTAGTATTCGATCATAAATACAGTAAAACAGTGTAATATTATATCAGTGTAAAACATTTGTTTTCTATGTGAATATATAGTAAAGTGTCATTTATTCCTGTGATTAAAGCTGAATTTATTAGATGATAAATACAGTAAAACAGTGTAATATTATATCAGTGTAAAACAGCTGTTTTCTATGTGAATATATAGTAAAGTGTCATTTATTCCTGTGATTAAAGCTGTATTTTCAGCATCATTACTCCAGTCTTCAGTGTCACACGATCCTTCACAAATCATTCTGATAATGATTTGATAAACAAGAAAGCTTCCTTATCAATGTTAAACTGATAGCATTGTTACAAAAACATCTTTTAATACTTCACATAAAGAAAGTATGATTTTTTTCAAAGACACTATGACACTGCAGTATCTCATACTGACCAGAACAATGTGAATCCCTCTGGATCCAGGCTTATTTCCTTTTTCCTTTTCAAACCCGGACCTCCCTCTCCCTCTCCTGTCCTCCCTCTCTCCCTCCCTCCTCCTCCTCCTCCTCCTGTCCGCTCCTCACGTTATACTGCAGCCAATTCCTGAAATTCCAGCCTTCCTCGCGCGCTTCCAGTCACTCAGGCAGATTTTACCCCCAAAACACTTCATTCACTCCACTATTGCCGGCGACAGGTAAGACTTTGCATTTACTTATTGACGTAATTCGTAGTGAGATTTGTATGTGTAATTAATAAGAAACGAAGTGCTCTGTAAAGTGCAGCTCTTCCCTCTCGACTCGCGCTCATTCAAGCGCTTATTCTGACACTTGATGACGAAACGTGATGCAACAATGGAATGCTTGGAATTGTTGGAATTCTTTACCGAAGTCCCGCGTTCTTTTTTCCACCGGAAACTTTCTGAGGAACTTTAATCGCGTCACGGGCGCGCGGGTGCGCGTGTGGCGGGAACATTAATGATCGCGATTGGAAACGTTCAGTGTAATATTTGCTTCTTTATGTCTGCTGGTGTTTTTCCTTAATATTAACCGGTTTAATGAGAGTGGATAATGTTCAAAAATGTATATAGATCCATTGAACTTGCGTGTTTAATGACTGGAAAGGTTATTATATTGGATTGTTTTGTTGTAAGCTAAAAGAAAATTGAAAAATAATGTAAAATAATATATTTTCTTAATTATTGAAATCCAGTGTTTATTCATTTAGGCTGTATTCAGCAATAATAGGCCTGTTCTAGTAAAATATTAATATTATTATTATCTATTCTGGTAGAAAAGTGGTGAAAACTGAAATAAAATATGGATGTCTATAATTCTGTGATCAAAACAATAATCTTTCTTTTTGTCCAGTTTCTGCTCATCCTTAGATGTTTTTAAGAAGTCTACAATTATTTCCTTCTCTAAAAAGAAAATCAGACATAATTTGCATTTGTCAACAACTAGATTAAAGTTCAAGCACCATGAGAAACATACAGCATCCACATTTGAGACTGTTTGTGCATGTTTTGGTCGATCCCTGTTTGTGTCTTTTCATAGTTATTGTTATTGGACAAATGCATGTTCCTGAGTCAATCTCAACGGATCAGAAGGAGTGTGTGATTGTTTGGGTTAATGCTCACAGAGCTCATGAGCGCACCGGTCACTCTGGCAGCTGGCCTCATGGGTAAATATTTCGAGCGTTGGGGTGAGGAGTCAGTGCCCGGAGGACATAATATTGTTCTGGCGCAACAGGTGGAATGAGGCCGGTGCCCACCTGCTCGCGGCACTGGAGGGAGGGTGAAGGAATTATTGGGATATTAGGGTAATTTAAACAGGGTAGCATTATTAAATGCAGTAGCAGGCCTCGTTAGATCCTTAGAGAGGTGTTTAGTTGAAGTGTGCTCACACTCGGTCTCCACCTCCATCTTCTGTAGAGTTTCTGTTTTATCTTGTACAGATATGAGTGTAATCATACACACATATGCTGTTTGCTGTGACTCGTGGTCAGGACTTGTGTTCTGCTGTTAACGGTCGACTGTAATTACACATCTTACTTTAAAACAAACACACAGACTTTAGCATGTTCATACAAATGTGGATGTTTATGGAGTGTGTGTGTGTGTGAATATGTGTGCAAGACAGTGTGTGTATTGTGGTATTAGGCTCAGGAATTGTCTGGCATAAGCACACACACACACACACACGCGCACGCACGCACGCGCACGCACGCACGCACACTTGTACACACGCACACACTCTATCTCTCTCTCTCTATCACATACACACACACTTGCACACACATTCACATGCACACTCTCTCTCTTTCTCTCTCTCTCTCTCTCTCTCTCTCTCTCACACACACACACACACACACACACAGCACCCTTTTAAAGTTAATCCTGGATTTTAACTTTTTATGTAGAACATACAATATAAATGTATATATATTTATATATATTGTAATTTGTAACAATTTATAATGTGTAATTATAAAATGTATCGTTTAGTCATAAAAAAATGTAGTCATATAAATGTATGTATAGTCATTTAACACACATATTAACAACATCCATGATTAATCACATCAGATTACCATGGTATAAATCCCCAACACATGGTGTTGCTATGGTAAATGTCCATAAAAACAAAGGATTACAATGTTTATGCCATCACAAAAAAGTGCTTTGGTGGCACAGCAATAGTAATAATCTGATATATTCTATGGTACTTTAATGTGTTTTTTAAAGGATACCGTGGTACAAGTCTGAAAAACAGTGGCAGCCATTTATTTAGTGCAGTAAATCTGTAACATACCTGTATTTGCAGCACTAAAGTAATGTTGTGTTTGCGTTGCTGCAGCGTTAGCCACATTAACCTTAAAGGCGGTTGTGTTGTTTTAGTGCTATTATCACGTTAACACGCTGTTATAAGAGACGCTCTTAACGAGGTGTGTCAAGAACTCTTGATCAGAGCCGACCGGCTCCTCTGGCTATGCTTTTATTGGTTAAACAATATGAGCTTTAAATGAATGTGCGGCCCATAGCTAATATCCTGTGTGTGTGTGAGAGAGAGAAAGAGAGAGAGTGTGTGCATGCGTGCGTGTGTGTGAGAGAGAGCATGTGTGTGTGTGTGTGTTCGCATGTGTGTGAGAGAGAGAGAGCGTGTGTGAGTGCGTGTGAGTGTATGTGTGTTTGTGTGTGTGTGTGTGTGTGTGTGAAAGAGAGAGATAGAGAGAGAGAGAGTGTGTGTGTGTATGAGTGTGTACGTGTGTGAGTGTGTGCAGAAGCTCATATGTATTATTATTGAACACTCATAACTCGTGCTGCTCCCAGCTTAATACTCATGAATCACTCGTTGCCCCCGGTAACCCCCGCTGTAAAACTTGACTTGCATTGCATTCAAGAAACACATTGACATTCTAATCAGTTCTTGCTTTCCCTGGGAATCGAACCCTGACCTTGGTGTTGCAAGCGCTGCTCTCTACTGCTTGAAATACAGGAAAGCTAATATATTAGTTGTATTTACATAGATTTTGTGTTTGCATATCTACTAAATCTTATTTAAATTTGAGCCCTAATGCAACTCTAATTGAACATGTTCTCTTTGTAGGATTGAGCTTCTGCCGGGTTCCAGATCTGGGAAAACCCGTCATCCGCCCCGTCAGTATTGCTCTCTCCCGCCACCATCCTGTCGTCCGAGTGGGTGTCAGCGTCCTCTCCGGGGGGCGCGAGCGAGGAGCTGAGCGAGGGGTTGGATAAGCCTCTGGAGAACGATGCCGAGGGCGTGTGGAGTCCGGATATCGAGCAGAGCTTTCAGGAGGCGCTGGCCATCTATCCGCCCTGCGGCCGACGCAAGATCATTCTCTCCGATGAGGGCAAGATGTACGGTAGGCCCCTCCCCTTCTGCCTCTCCGCTTTCATTCAGCAATCAGGGATTTCCATGAGATTTCTGTACCGATAATAACAACACCGGAAAAAATCAATGTGCTTTCCCAACATCTGAAATTTATTTTTCCACAAATATTTATTCCTTAAAAGTATCTCAAAATATAGACACACACACACACACACACACACACACACACACACACACACACACACACACACACACATACACACACACACACACTCTTACTCTTACACACACACACAAACACACACTCTTACTCTTACACACACATACACACACACACACACACTCTTACACACACTCTTACACACGCACACACAAACACACATACTCTTACACACGCACACACTCACTCTATCTCTTACACACACACACACACACACACACACACTCACACACACATATACTATCTCTCTCTCTCTCACACCCACACACACACGCATACTCTTACACACAAAGACATACACACATACTCTTACACACACACACACACACTCACACACACATATACTCTCTCTCTCACACACACACACACACACACACACACACACACACACACACACACACACACGCATACTCTTACACACACTCACAGACATACACACATACTCTTACACACATACACACAAACACACACACACACACTCTTACACACACTCACATATTTAGTTTTATTTAACATGTTATTAATGGAGGTTTGTGTAATATTCAGATTTTGCATTTCAATGATTTTATTCATTTTGCGGAATATTAATTATTTTTTAGAGTGAGATTAATAAATGCTCACATTTAGTCTAGAACTACAATAACCATCATGTTCACACACACATATGCAAATGTATTGGACCAGCAGATCAGAGTTTGACAGCACAAGGAATATTGTAATATTGCTCAGTCAGATTTACTACATTTTAATATTTTATATTCCTTGCTGAAAAAGCAAGCAGAGCTTATACAAGTTGTTTTTTTCCTTGTCCATTATGCAAATATGTATTATTTACTATATAGTTACTATATACCATAAAAAATCGAATATTTCCAATATTTTGAATTTCCTTTCAATTTCAAAACCATTCAAATGGACAAATAAACAAATCGATGCTCGCATACTTCCAGCAAGTTATCAAGGCCACGTCTGAATCCATTTGTTTCATCGTCAGCGTCTCTTAATTCACATTTCTGCTGAAGTATCTTCATGTGGATTTTCAGAAATCTACAAGGACAAGCCAGGCAAACTCAGAAGAAATCTTTTGAATAGTTTTGCGAACAGAAAACAAGCTGCCAGAACATGTAATGCACAATCATATTTCCAAACGCATACGATTGAAACTGCAAGTCTTGATGCAGATGTTGCTTTAGTGGCGATGCATGAAAATGTCTGATTCATTTTGATTAGTCTGTATATGCATTGCTATAAATAGCCAGTGTGTGTTTTTACTATAAACGTCTGTTTGTCTGATTCGGACCTGTTGATGGCAAGAAATGAGCCGATGATGAGATGAGAAGGAAAGCGAGAGGATGTGTGTGTCTGTCATCCTCCGATCAGCTGTAGCTTCATAAAGCCGTGTCAGAATCACTGTAGAGGTGGTGAAGGAGGGTCGTAGGGGGCAAAAGGGGGCATCTGGGGTGGATCCATCAGCCCTGAGGGTCGGGGTAGTTTGGGAGCGGCAAAGCTCGTCTGGAATGGCATGCCGTGGGCGTCCAGAGCCCCGAGTTCAAGGCAAAGAGGGTGTAACCCGACACGAGAATGGACGTTTACCCTTTGAGCATGTGTGACGGAGAGGGACAAATAAACACAAAGGGGGGGTGACAGTGTGCTGTGGCTCGCACCTGTTCCTGCGGCCCTGTTGAGTGATTGTGTGTGTGTGTGTGTGTGTGTGTGTTTCTGTTCAGTTCACCTCCAGCTGCCTCTGGAGAGAGAGAGAGAGAGAGAGAGAGAGAGAGAGAGAGATGGTGTTAACACTGGGATTACACTGAGCTCAGTATCAGCCACTATCAGCTCAGACGAATCACTCATCATGCGGATCCATCAATACTCATCGCCTCTCTCAATGGGATAGTTCACGCCAAAAGAAAAATTAACATGAGTTACTCTGGCTCATGTCATTCAAAACCTTCACATTCAAAACTGTTCCTCTCACAAAGGCTATCGAATGACTTTTATATATATATATATATATATATATATATATATGCTATTATAATATAATGAATTTATAATGTATATGCTATGCACTTAAATGTTATTTTATTAGTAGTAAACAAAAAAAAATTCACACACAGATACACACACAATATTAAAGAAATACAATTAAATTATAAAATTAATAATTATTTTTTATTATTTTAGCTTTTATATTATGTTTTATATTTTTTTAATAACACAAAAAATGTATGTATATATAATTTTATAATTAAATGTTATTTTTTATAAAATTGATTACATATATACATATATATATATATATATATATATATATATGTGTGTGTGTGTGTGTACAATAAAATTAATAATAATAATATTAAAATAACATATATATAATGTAGACATTTATTTAATAATTATATATTATTATTGTTAATTAATTACAAAAATAACAATAAACATTAAAACTCATGTGAGGATATAGTTTTATTTATTTAAATATTAAATATGAAAGTATATTTAACATAAAAATGTAAAATAAATCTGTATATTAAATGAATCTGTGTAAAATAAATTAATCCTTTTTTTAATTGGAAAATAAGTGTGGAAATATATAAAAATTTCAGAATGATGAACTATTGATTTAATTGATAAAAGCTGACTCTGAATCACGAAAGCAACTATTATTATTCCATGAATATATAATGAGACTAACATTGATTGTGTCCCAGTCTCGTCGCGTCTGTCACATCCGGGTTCCTCTGTGTCTCCCAGATCCTTCCCACTGCTGTCTTGTTAGTGATTACCTTGTTAATTATGACAGCTGTTCCCCATTTCCTTGTGTATATATCCCTTTCATGTTCCCCGTGTCCTTGTCGGTGATCGTTAGTGTATCTATGGTTGATAGTGTGTGGATGTTACCCCTGGTTCTCCGTGTTTTGCACCCTCGTGTGCCTTTTGTTTCTAGTTTTGTCAATAAAGAGTTTTGAGTTTTCTGTGTGCTCCGCATCACACACCAGCACCAACAGCGTATCAGATTGGTTGTCTGCTGCTAAACGATTACAAGTGTAAAGCGTTTCTTTCGCCAGGTTTAAGACATTGTAAACATCATCTTAGATTCAAAGAAGACTGTAAATATTTAGTCTTTGTACTTTTGGACACTATATGCGTTTCTGCACTGCTATCTGTTTTAGTTAGGAAACCGGCTGCTCCCAGTGTTCCTGAGGTCAGGAAGCAGATGGAAAGCTTTAAAAAGGCTTGAGCTTTAAGAGAAACCTCAACCCAACAGAGTTTGGCCAAAATCTGATAGAGTTCATGGCTGCATTTGGCGGCCAGCAATTTCAGATAATCACGCAAATAGCGACAATCTACAGTGCTGAGAGGTTGAAGAATGAGGAGAATTCCCACAATGCACTTGTGACCCTTTACCAGAGCTTTTATAAAATTCCTCAACTGCTATCCCATCCTCTATACTGGTGTTTGCAGCATATTTGCATTGAAACTCATTGGCTGTCACACATCAGGAGTTGTTATCCGGCGCACCAGCGCACTTAGATTGTTTGTTTTTGGTGCGCCGGGTGAAAACTCAACAAGCTTTGCCAAAGAAAACATTTCTTGGCTTTCGCCGTCACTGTACCGTAATGCATTCACTCTCCCGACCCGTAAAATTACACACAGCCGCTGAAAGGAAATACATTTGCCATGGTTTAATGGCTCCCAAGCATCCCGTCGCAAGATAAGTGGATGGAGTAATGGAGCACTTCTCCACCTGTTCAGAAGTTGCTGAAAAAAATCAGGACTTGTCGTTAAATGAGCGTTTATTGTGGAGGAATATGGGATGGGTGTTGAAATGAGAAATCCCAGCTGTGTGAGGCTCAGGAATCACATCATTCTGATCAAAATGAGAAGAGAAAATGAAGCTAATTTTAAGACCTTTATGTTTTAAAAGTAAAACTTACTTTTTTAAGTCGAAACAAGATTTTTTTTTACAGTGGAATGTATAATGGATCAAGAAATGATCAGGATTACCTCTGCTCATTCAAGTGAAGTGCACTGCATTGTGGGATATATGGCGCTTACAACGCACACTTGAGCTAATGCAGTGCAGTAGTTTGCTATTCCTCTCCCACAGGAGTCAATGGGTGTACTGCAGACGTTCATTATCTGCCTCCCGTCAAGCAGATGGAAAAAGACACCCGTCCCACACATACGCTTGATTTTTCACAGGCACGTTACAGGTTCGTTTATGTCTGAGGTCTTTGAGTGCTCTAATGAGTCAGTGTGTTTTGTGCTGGTCTGCTGAAGATCCTTCCTTCTCTTTGTTTTGTTAAAGTCACGATGGGGTCGTGGTCCCTCAGAGGTCATCGGTCCAGGACACTAGGGTGTTTCTGAGGAGACTCTTAAATATGTGTATGCATGATTTGAGTCAGAGACTTCAGGGAAGAGTTTTTGCTCAGTCTTAAAGGTCTTGCATATCTGTCTGTCTGTCTATATTGTTTACTCACCCTCATCTCATTCTAAACCCAGATTATATTCTTACTTGTTGATACGAGCAGCTCTTTTCCATGCAATTTAAGTGGGACCAAATAACATTAGTCCATATAGACTTTATACAAAGTTACAGTGGGTACGGAAAGTATTCAGATATATTTGCAACACGTCTTCCATTTAAGGATTACGGAGGCCACTGTGCTCTTAGGAACCTTAAGTGCAGCAGAAAGGTTTTTGTAACCTTGGCCAGTGTCTTGCCACAATTCTGTCTCTGAGCTCTTCAGGCAGTTCCTTTGACCTCATGATTCTCATTTGCTCTGACATGCACTGTGAGCTGGAAGGTCTTATATAGACAGGTGTGTGGCTTTCCTAATCAAGTCTAATCAGTGTAATCAAACACAGCTGGACTCAAATGAAGGTGTAGAAGCATCTCAAGGATGATCAGAAAAAATGGACAGCACCTGAGTTAAATATATGATTGTCACAGCAAAGGGTCTGAATACTTAGGACCATGTGATATTTCAGTATTTCTTTTTTAATAAATCTGCAAAAATGTCTACAATTCTGTTTTTCTGTCAATATGGGGTGTGTACATTCATGAGAAAAAAATTAACTTATTATAATTTTAGCAAATGGCTGCAATACAACAAAGAGTGAAAAATGTAAGGGGGTCTGAATACTTTCCGTACCCACTGTATATACACAGGCCAAGCGCTGTTATAACAGTTATATAGCTTTACGTGAGGAACAGATTACATTCATACTACACACTTTCATTCTAAATAGAAAGTATTTTTTAGTACTTATTCTGACTATGTGATTTCCAATAGCCAGTCTATTATTCACTAAAATGAACCGATTCATAACAGCCATTAGTTTGTGAATTATATGTTTGATTTGCTAAAAATAAGTGTTTTCATAAGTGTTTTCGTCTTATGAGAATCATTTAGTCCAACATCATTCATTGAGATATGTTTTTGATTCATATAAAAATAGTTTGCGTGATGAGCTTTTTGTGAGGAACTGATGCATATTCAACTTGCATAAAAATCATTAAAAATCTGCGGTCTCTTGATATGATCGGTCACACCTGCTGATGCAAATCTAAATATGCGCATGAATAAATACAGCGGCGTGAAGAATATGAGCAACAGTTTAAATTTGATATTTGGGTCTGTGTTTTTGTGTGTTTTTAGGTTTAGGTTTTAAAAACTCTAATTTATAAATAAATATATATATATTTATATAATATAATATATAAATATATATATATAAAATTGATTTATATATTTACTTTGGTTTATATATTTTGTGGTCTTTTTCTTTAAATCTATTTTATTTTATTTTTGTCTTTTATTTACATCCAGAATATTTGTATGCAGAATCTCCGTCTCCCTCAGATTTTCTTTGCTCATCATCTTTGCTCCTCTCTCTGAGATCCCAGCAGTGAAATCTCACTCTGACTACACATTCGTGAACCCTGTAAGTGTGCCCTTTGTTGACCTTCAGGGGACCGTCTGCTGCACAGATGTGGCCGCTCTCTCTATCTGTCGCTCCCCAGATGTTCGAGAAACTGATGGTGCAGAATGAGGAAATGAATGAGTGATTTTCCTCAGGAAAAACATCTTAGAAGTTGGGGACTTATCTATTGTCTGTTTAGTCTTGGAGAAACAACTGAGATTTTTATATATATATATAAACATCTATGGTTCTATTTAACAACCACAGAACCTTTACATTGGGCAAAAGGTTCTTTAATAATTTTATAGCATCACTGTGAAAACATCTTTTTCGAACCTTTGTTTTGAGAATGAGATCTGATGTGTGATTTCCTTTCCTGTTGGTTTGTCTTGTAATGTGCACAGGTCTTGTAATAATGTGCTTCTGTGTGTTAGTTGTTTATTTGGGCTGAGCAGACGCTGAGGACTCACAGATCAGGAATGACTGGAATGTGAAGAGGAGGAGGAGGAGAAAGAGAGAGAGTGGGAGGTTATGGATTTATGAGGTCGTTGTGGGAGCTGCTGTTCTTTTGCGTGACACAGACTTTGTTTCGGCCCCTCTCAGACCCTCAGGGTGGACAGTGTGTTTGTGTGAAGGTTTCAGGTGACTGTCACAGTATTCTCTCTTGTGGATATGATTGACCCCTCTGTAACTCCACCCCTATGAACACAATGACCCCTCTGTAGCTCCGCCCCTGTAAACACAAGGATCCTCTGTAGCTCCGCCCCTGTAAACACAAGGATCCTCTGTAGCTCCGCCCCTGTAAACACAAGCATCCTCTGTAGCTCCGCCCTGTAAACACAATGACCCCTCTGTAGCTCCGCCCCTGTGAACACAAGGATTCTCTGTAGCCCCGCCCCTGTAAACACAAGGATCCTCTGTAACTCCACCCCTATTAACACAATGACCCCTCTGTAGCTCCGCCCCTGTAAACACAAGGATCCTCTGTAGCTCCGCCCCTGTGAACACAATGACCCCTCTGTAGCTCCGCCCCTGTGAACACAAGGATCCTCTGTAGCCCCGCCCCTGTAAACACAAGCATCCTCTGTAGCTCCGCCCTGTAAACACAATGACCCCTCTGTAGCTCCGCCCCTGTAAACACAAGGATTCTCTGTAGCTCCGCCCTGTAAACACAAGGATCCTCTGTAGCTCCGCCCCTGTAAACACAAGGATCCTCTGTAGCTCCGCCCCTGTAAACACAAGGATCCTCTGTAGCTCCGCCCCTGTAAACACAAGGATCCTCTGTAGCCCCGCCCCTGTAAACACAAGCATCCTCTGTAGCTCCGCCCTGTAAACACAATGACCCCTCTGTAGCTCCGCCCCTGTGAACACAAGGATCCTCTGTAGCCCCGCCCCTGTAAACACAAGGATCCTCTGTAGCTCCGCCCCTGTAAACACAAGGATCCTCTGTAGCTCCGCCCCTGTGAACACAAGGATCCTTGGTAGCTCCGCCCCTATGAACGCAATATGTTGACGATTCACAATTCTTTTCTCATAGTGGTGTAGGAAATCATGTATAGCAATCAAGTTACTTCAGCAAATACAGTGAGGTAATACTACATTTGCTGAAATAAATATGTATGGTGTTTGCAGAGCATTGCCATTGTGTCGCCATGCCTTTTCGATGGTGTTTTTGTGGACTTTTTGTTGATATGTGGTGCAGAAAATATACAACTGTCTTGGATTGTTGCTACGGTGTGGCTATTTGTCAACTTTGCTGTAAACAACATCATAGATGCATTTGTGGAACATCTTTACCCATGCAACCACATGTAGCTGAATGTGAGATCTCACACGATGCCTTTGAGAAGCTCTTGAAGTCAAAAAACACGTCTGGCATCTCTAAAGCGAATCCATGCACTTTTATTGGCTGACAAACGGCTGCTCCAGTCAGTCAAGGGTTTTTACAATAGATCTCAACTCAACGTCTCACACTGTGCAAAATCAAAATGTGAACTCCTCTTCATTCATTTTATATCTGTAGTAACTCATCTGTGTCTGCTATCATTTCTCCAGAAGAAATATATGTGAGGAGAGAAACGTCTGACCCTCTCATGCCTACAAGGTCATTTCTCTGACATCTTCTTCATAAACAGCCACACAGAGGGTGTTTTGTTGGGTAAGAGGGCGTTGAGGGGTTCTGCAGTAACCGGAGTCCTGCCGGACCAACAAGCCCTGAGATTTATGAGCGGCGTAAAGGCATATTCTATAAACATTGACACACAGACCAGCTGCTGCATCTCTCTCCGCCAGGCCTGCACCATCACTTCACTGTCATACCCTTTCACTCCCTTCTCCTTCTCGTCCAACGTGACCCGCCTGTTAGCAAAAGCATCACCTCAAAAGAGATGAACACTCACCCAAACACATACCTATAAATAGTAAAACAAGAGAAATTTGTCATTTTGCAGTGGTCTCTTAATTTTTTCCAGAGATGTATATTTTATTTATTTGTATTATAGTATTTAGTATTATTTCAATTTCTTGTTAAAATAAATTTGGTTGTCAAGCAATACAATTTTTATTCAAATTAATTACACAATGTGGCAATTAATTAATCTAATTAATCTGTAATTAATCGCACATCGATTTTGCCTGAGAAATTGCCCATAAGTCATTATAGTTTTAAATGAGAAAAGCATTAAATAAAAATATAATACAAAAAAAATATTTTATTTTAACAGAATTTATTACACATAAAATGAGGCTGAGTAAATGACAGAATTTTCATTTTTGGGTGAACTATACCTTTAACGCTTTTTATTATATCTTGAATTTTTGGGTGGTTCTAACTGCATTCAATCGGCTCCATCCTGCAGTGAGTTGTTGCTCGTTTTTGTCACCAATCAACTGAATGAAATGTTAGATCTGGGACTGATACGTTAAATGCATTCATTAACTCGTTTTATAAATCCCCCTCAGCTTCTTCAAATGAACACTTTGAATCGACAGCCCTAATATACATTTATTTTTGCGTGTGTGCGTGTGTTTACTTGTACATTCCTGGTCTTTATCATTAATGTGAATGATTCATCAGGGCGCGTTCAGTTAAAGCACTGATTCGGTGATTCTCTGGGAAATATTTCACATCACTGAAGCAACATCTAATGTTGACTCTGAACTTCTTTTCGCTTTCTTTTCTCAGGACGGAATGAGCTGATTGCTCGCTACATCAAGCTTCGAACGGGAAAGACAAGGACCAGGAAACAGGTAGAGAAATCTAGATTGCAATTGGTCTTATTTTTCGGTAAAAAGTCAAAACATCCTTTAAAACAAGGTCTAAATTGAATTACCGTAAAAAACAAAATAGTGTCAAATATCAAGTCGTTTCCAGAGAAGAATGTTTTTCGGTCTTCATTGAAAAAGTTTTTACTTCTTGTTTTAAGCATAAACCTCACTAGCTGTACTTAAAACAAGAAAAATAGGGAAAATCAAAGATTTAAATCAAGATTTATTCTCAGAATATGTAAGTCACAAATCTTGACAAATTTTTTTTCTTTCTTTGGATACGGATTTTTGAATTGTAATTGTATATAAATGCCAACCTCTCCCTGGTTAATTACTTTTACTCGACCGCCAGGCCACACATTAACAGCAACAGGAAGTACAGCAAGTGTCAGACTGGGATTTAGAGATGGGATTGTCCTGTTAAACTCCCAAACAGACTTTCACTGAGTGTAAATGTTTGGCCCTCGAGGGCCTGCTTGCTGAAATGGAGTTCGGCGGTGTGATTTATCGCACGCGGATCGGATATCGGTGTGTGTCTTCAGCACCTCTCTCAGTCCTGCTCGTTAGACCCACAAACAACCGCTGCCTTCCCGGGGCGGGGGTTTGGGATCCGATAGCGTTCACGCTGGCATTCGATATCTCATGATGTCACTCAGGCCTTGTCACATACTGAGTCTTAAGCCCTCTGAGAGATCCGAGGTGAGCCGGAGGCCCGAGAGGAAAAGTTCTGACTCAAACCAAGAACTGAAACTAGAATCGCACCTGATAAATGAACGAAAGAAAGGTCCAAGCGATCGCTGACAATCCAATGAGTTGCTTACTAACTGACTTACTAACTTTTCACACTAACTGACGGAAAGTTTTCACTAGTTTAGGTGATTAGGAGTTTACTTGAACAAGACTAGTTCTTCATGAGGACGTTAGGTAAAGTTTGTGTGTGCTTAATGATTTCAATCCCATCGGAATTTAAAAACAAAATCGGTTAAAGTCTTTATACATATATATTTATTATTTACAAACTTCTTTACTTTTTTATCAATTTTTAATTTCTTTTAATATATATTTTCATTTGTTTATATTTCATTTTTACATTTATATTTAAATATAATTTGGCAAAAGGAAAAGAAATTAAATAAAACTTTTGTATTATTATTATTTTTAATTAAAACATTTAATTTTCAATTTTAATTAAAAAAAGTTTTATTTGAACTTAATGTAATTTTTGACGTTTCACATTTACCATAGTAATACTATGTTTTAATGTGCCTAATAGTAATACAATGGTATTATTTAATGTATCTTGGTGTACCATGTAGATATCAATATGTTAATCATTGTATAAGTTGAAAAGCTTAAGAAATAAAGAAGAAACACTTTATTTTGATAATCCACCAGATATTCTACTAACTATAAGTAACTCTGCAACTACATGTCAACTAACTCTCATTAATTTGCAACTACGTGGCAAGTAACTCTCATTAGAGCATTGGTAGACTTTCAGGTTTGGGTTAGAGTTAGTAGAATAAGTTCACATATAGTTGTAAAGTTACCGTATAGTCAGTAGAATGTATTGCAAACTGAATAAGAGTTAATGAAGATTGTTTTAAGAACAAGATTTGGGGTTTAAGACAACTTAATGCAATGCAATTGTTTTACGTTGACACAATACTCACATTTATCTCAAACTGACTGTGAAAGTGCAAAATTGCTACAACTGTAACATCAATGCAGGAATAAAGTGTATGCATATTAAATTAGATGCACAGGAATAGTCAGAAAAACAGGTTAAACTCCCAGCGCATGCAGAGATGCAGCTCATTTACTGTGAACCGCTCTGAGAGATGCAAATCATGACCGAACGCTTCGCTGAAACCCACCACAACACGTTTAATTAGATCGCAGCCTTTGCTGAGTGATAAGCGCACTAGATGTATTGTTTTCTTAGCGATTGACAGATTGCTTTGCTAAAGCAATGGTGCAAATCACAATGTTGGTGATCTCTTAGGTTCATTATAAAGCAATTTTAGTTAGTGATCTAATGAGAAGACGACACTTCTTCAATGCATTGGAGGCTCATTCAAAAGCAAATCAGAAAGTATCTTTTGGTCGCGCTTCTTCACTGCTTGCTGGAAAAAGCTGCACTGTTTTAAAAGCAACTGCGCCACTGTCAAGCTACGGAAAAATGTAGTTCGGTTAGTAGCGCTGCTGCTTCCCTTAAGAAAAAGAAGTTAACTCAAGTATGGTATTAGTAAACACTTTCAGTCTACTTTTTATGTGCTTTTCAGAAATATAATTGCATTTAAGTATACTTGACTTACACTGACAGAAAAGGCTTGGATTCAGTCATTTGATTTAGATTTACTCAGAATACTTATACTTTTAAGTATAACTGGCTTGTGGTTGAGCAGCCTATTAAATACTTTTTCATATAGTTTTACAAGCTGACATAGTTTGAAAATATTGCGTTAATGCTAATTCTGAGTATCTGAATGTTTGTGTAGGCGAATCCACTGGAAATGCACACAGGAATTCATTTAAAACCTACCTAAATCTGTTCCACCATTGACTGAATCTTCCGGATTTCCGTGTTTTCACTGTTGCGGTAGGAGGCGCTGTTACACATCTACTGAAAGATGGCAGAATCTCCTGATCAAGAAGAAGCAGAAACAAGCGATAGAAGCTTTGCTGACGCACATGTGACATAACGTGATCATCAGCATTAATCAGCAAATAAATCAAAACTGTCTAGTGTTTTTGAATGAGATGTGGAGCAGCACAAGGTTTAAGACTGTGAAGCTTTGGGATGTTGATGCACTCAATCGACTCTGAATCACATCCAGATGTAGAATTAGACAAAAGCATGATTTTCTCAACTTTTTGTTAAAATGTTGCTTTTTTAATGACACTTACCAACATTCAAATGGTGATAAAATTGGATGCATGAAGCTAGAATAAAATGTTTTAAAAGTGGAAAGAGTTCAAGTACAGCTAAAGGTATTTTTCAAGTATAAAAATGAATACCTAAGTAGGAATATAAATATACTTATAAAGTGCAAAAATAATATATATATATATATATATATAGTAAACTATAAGTATGATATTAAGTTCATGTAAAAAAAAACGTACAAGTATACTTGTAGTATAAAACTACTAAACTGGTGATACTTCAATGGTTTTCCTGTTTCTCTAACAGTAGAGTGCGGCGCTTGCAACATCAAGGTCATGGGTTCGATTCCCAGGGAAAGCAAGAACTGATTAGAATGTAAATTTGTTTCTTGAATGCAATGCATGTTACTTTGGAAAAAAGCTTTTATGAAGTAAAGAAATGTACTAGAAGTATTAAAATAGTGAACTACTAGTATACTTATAAGTTCAAATGAGAAATGTAGTTATGAACTTAAAATGTTCTACCGTTGTACTTAAACATATACTTTTATATACTATAAAGTGGTCCAATTTAGTCCCAAGTAGAACTGAATCAGTAAACTTACAGATTTAATTACTAGTACATTGATATTAGTATCCTTGCTACATAGAGAATACTTAAATATACACTTTAGCAAAGAATACTTCATAAAATGAACTTAAAATGAAGTATGCTTCGTTTTTGGTTAGCTACACCCCAACACTGCTGCTAGTTGACACGTAGTTGCAAAGTTACTTATAGTTAGTAAAATGTGTTTAGTGGACTAAGTGTTTTAAATAAAAAGATCCTGCTAAAATCCCCCTGTGTGTTTTCTGCAGGTCTCCAGTCACATTCAGGTGTTGGCTCGAAGGAAGGCTCGGGAAATCCAGGTGAAACTCAAGGTAGCAAATTAACTCTAATGCTGATCACCTGTTTGCAAATTAGCACCATTATTATGGAATTCTTTTTGTGCCAATAATATTCAACGAAATATTTTGAAAGCGAACACGAAAACTCTGGCAGCGCATTCATAAACCACAGTCAGCGAAACCACAGTTTAGGAAACTGTCAACAAAGAATGCAGTTTATTCGAAGACGATTTTAATTTTTTTGGTGTGAGGTTAGTTTTTTTCGTTCGCGGAGAGTATTTTTGTTCGTTTTCACTAATATTTTGTTGAATATTATTGGCACAAAAAGAATTCCATACATTATCGCTTTACATCCAAAGCATTTGCTAATGATGTGAAGAGAGGCTCGAATTCTGGCCAGTTTCATTCATCTCTGAGTGAATATAGCATAGGCGTGATTCAGATACAGATATAATTGCAGGCACAGTGCAGTAAATCAATTTCAGCACGTCACTAATTTTCAAGAAACGTGTGACCTCTGGCTGTGTGAGCGCTTAGCGCACGGCTAGTCTTCTCCTTGCGCGCTCTTGTCTTTCATCATACGGCATAGTTCAGCCGTTGGCCGACGGCCATCTTGGCCCAGCTGTCCGAGTGCGGTGCTGGTCACACGGCTAACACTGACAGTCCGTT
>JAWRVZ010000066.1:3389343-3469343 GCA_037043235.1 Rhodeus uyekii
AAACGATTTATATTATTTTATTATTAATAGTATATATTATAAAATTATTTATATAAATCAAAATACACATATTCTATATAGATAGATTGAATGTATATTCCATATATATATATATATATATATATGTACAGTAAATCTATCTATATAGAATATATGTATTATTATGTATATGTATATATGTATAAAATGTTATAACATACATATATATATATATATATCTTTTTTAAATACATTTAATAATTTATTGAAAGGCTATTTATTTTATTTCATACTATCATGTATATAAAGCTGTTTGTATGCATGAATCTTTTATACAAAAATATTCTATTATTTATATTATAATATATAATTTATATAAAGCTAAAAATATATAAAATATTTCAGTTAAAGAAATTGATTTTATTACATAACATATTCATATATTGTAGATGTTTAATATATATTTATATTATACTATTATATTTATATTATCTATTTTTTATATTATTTATATTCTAATTTTTGTAAAACTAAAAATATTTATATAATATAAATTTTTATATAGAATAAAATTATATATATATATTAACATATAAAAATAAATGTTGTTGTCTTTTCCAAACAGCATCAAGCCGTTTTCTCAGCAGAACTTTGTCATGCAAGCCACCGGCCCTCCGTCTATAACCGGTCAGCCCTATTTAAAACTACATCTGATTTGAATCCCACACAATATGATGATCTATATCCATCATGATGGCTTCCTCTCCTCTCCTCAGGTTATGAAAGCGCGACGGGTCTGTCGGTGTCCTCCAGTTCTCCTCCCTGGCAGGGTCGCAGCATCGCCAGCTCCAAACTGCGCATGCTGGAGTTCTCCGCTTTCCTAGAGCAACCTCAGGATCCAGAGACTGTGAGTGCTTCCCCATTTGAGCACTAATGCTTATATGGACCAAACCGGCCTAAACTTACAAAGATTTGCACTTCACAGGTCAACAAACACTTGTTTGTGCACATCGGTCAGTCCAACCCCACATATAGCGATCCGTACCTAGAGGCCGTGGATATACGGCAAATTTATGACAAATTCCCAGAGAAGAAAGGAGGGCTGAAGGAGCTGTTTGAGAAGGGACCGCCGAACGCTTTCTTCCTCGTAAAGTTCTGGGTAAGAACCTCACAGACTCGTCCCAAAACCATCAACAAGCCTCTTTGTTTGGATCACCAGGTCAAGGTTAGCCAGTCACAGATGTTTTTAAGGAACAAGCTGGTGTGACATTTTGCCTTTTATTTCTTAAAATTACACATATTAGATATTGCATGTAAAGACATAAAAAGATTAAATAATATTGATAGAGAGATTTTTAATTTGTAAAACATATATATATATATATATATAGAAACAACAGCAAAAAATTTGAATAAATATTTTATTTTAATTTATAAAATAAATAAATAATATAAAATATAAATTTACATAGATATAAATATTTAATATACATAAAATATATAATAAAAATTATTTTAAAAATATATGTATTTTTATTAATTTATATATACTATAATTAATTTATCAAAAAAATATTTAGATATTTATGTTATTTCTTCCAAATCCAAGTTGATTTTTGTATTTTATACAGAACACATTTGGATTTGGAAGAGATGCAAACGTGTAAAACCTAATATTTACCAATTATTCACTTTAATTGCTTTTAACTGTAATTGTTTTTGACATGTGAAGGCCAAGTGTGGCAACCCATACTCGCAAATTGTCCTCTGAAGTGCACATGCATTAGTAGTAATGAGTAGTGAACACACACACACACACACACAGAGCGGCAGGCCGCCATTGTGGTGTTTGGGGAGTGAATGGGGGTTAGGAGCTTTGCTCAAGGACACCTCATTCAGAGATGAGAATCCAACCAGTGACCTTTGGTTGACCAGTCGGACTTTCTAACAATTACGCCACGAGAAGTACCATATTCAAATAAGATGTTTAAAGTTTTTAATAAATATGAACACCAAATGGGCTGTTATAGCTCTATATTGCTGGACACTGACCCTCTGGAGAAAGGTTTCAGAGGACGAGAGTGTGGCTGTTGGTCTCCGAGGCCTTTAGCGGTGAAGAGTGACAGCGTCTGCTCTTTCATTAGAGAAATCTGAGCTCAGGCACCTGTCTCTCATGCTGTCACTACTCCCAAAAACACACGCATCCAGCTATTTATAGATCCGCCAGCTTCCAGAGAGCAACTTAAGTATTGTTCAAGTGCTTGATCGTTGGCTTTCTGTGTTAGTGAGATTACGGTGGGTCTGTCTGTACTCATTGTTTGTCTTTAGGGTGCAGTCAAAAGGAGAAACAAGTAACAAAAAACAAATGCAATTCAGAAAGCATTAAAATATCCCAGTAACTGTCATTGCCGATTACGTCATTCAGAGCACAAACACTTGAAAATATGTCTAAGTGATAAGAACTACCTAAAAGGACAGAAACCATCTTCGTACAAAAATAATTTGAAGTGTAATTGGATTTATTTAGTTGGGCTTGCATCCCATTTGTTTTCTGAGCTATACTGCTGTCGGCCACCAGGGGGCGATGGTGAACCACTTTGGCTTCGCTTTCAGGACGCGTGCGACACACTCGGTCAATTCAACACATGTCAAAGAAAAGGGCTTAAATACAGGATTAAATGAGAAACCAAACTAGACTCAAGTGACCATAATCAACTGACAAATGAGTAACCATAGAAACCAACTATGGGAACACAGGGAACTAAAAGAAGGAGGGAAACCATCTCAAATGTTTAGTTAATTGAGTTTCCTCAATGTTATTGTTTCAATTTAATTAGATAATATTTTATTTTTAGTAGCATAGTCTATCTATAAAGTATGAAATATAATATTATTTATAATATAAAATGTGTGTGTGTATATATTTATAATTTTCAACTTAATATAATCTAGGAATATTTAATACAATATTTCATGTATATTTTGTATAATATACATTATATTAAAGTTATATAAATGAAATATATATTTTTAATTGTGTATCAATCATACAGTTATATATATATATATATATATAATTTTATTATCTTACTATTTTATTTTTATTATATTAATTAACCAAAATAATATACAATCAATGAAAAAAAACGATATATATATATGTCATTGCTTGCTTGTAAAAAACTATATATATATATAAATGTGTATATATATATATATATATAATTATTTTATTATAATTATATATATGTACACACACACACACACTTTATATGTGATATAGTTTTTTATGCAGAATCATGCAGTTTCACTGGTATTGGTATCAACCACAGAAATGTTGGACTCATGACAGCCAGCAACACTTGAATTGTTCATTAAAGCGCATCTGGAAGCGTTCTCAGAGCCCGGGGCCGTTCAGGTGTCTGCTGACCGCACAGGTGGCCCTGCAGAAACATCAGATATATTAAGTCCATTAAGAATCTGGCTATAAAAACAACATCACCATCACTAGGCCTCCGTTTCCTCCGCTCATGAGTGCAGGTCATGACTTGGGCGTCCTCGGGCACAGGTTGTCATGGTGACGTTGACAGGCCCGCTAGGTTGTTCTCCAAAGCTATGGCATTCTAGATTAAATTTCCAGTCCGGCTATGGCCAGCGTCTCACGCCGTGCCTCGCGGCCTGTCCTAACGGATCGGCCTGTGCTTTTGAAGTGCGCTCGCAATCGGATTTGAGCTCGCCGTGCTAAATTGTTACACAGGCACCGGACGCTGTAATTCGATTTGAGGCGTCGCGGGTAGTTGATTGTAATTGGATGAATTCCCTCGCAGAGGCAGAGGGAAGCGAGGGAGTGGCGATTGAGCGGAGAAATGAAGATAAACGAGGGAATAAAGGAGAGAAGGGGGACGGAGGCGGGGCGTCCGGCGGGGAGAGGGATGGTGGTGTTCTCCTAATGGGACGTTATGAGAATGTGGACGCAGGGGGAAAAGGTGAAGCCGCTTTACGTCTGTCCTGCTGTGAATTGTGGGATGTGATGATCGCTTTAGAAGTGTGTTCATCAGCTCAGGCCATAAACAGCTCCTCGTCTGATGTTTCTGCTCCTCACACGCTTATTTTGGAACGCTTGCAATCATAGATTTCAGACTGAATCACTCAGAGTTTTTTCTGATTGTTTTTGCACACTAAAAACAAAATGATTCATTTGCATCCTCATTTAGTTTTTTTCATTCACGCAAACACACACACACACACACACGCGCACGCTCGCACGCTTGTGAGGTTTGTGAGTTGGTAAGCTGTGTGTTGAGTCTGAACGAGTGTGTTGGTCCTGCAGGCGGATCTGAGCATCAACCTTCAGGATGACAGCAGCTTCTTCTACGGCGTATCGAGTCAATACGAGAGCTCCGAAAACATGATCATCACCTCCTCCACTAAAGTCTGCTCGTTCGGGAAACAGGTGGTGGAAAAGGTGGAGGTAAGATGAGTGTGTGTGTGTGTGTGTGTGTGTGTGTGTGTGTGTGTGTGAGAGAGAGAGAGAGTGTAAGTGAGTGTGTTAGTGAGTGTGTGAGAGATTGTGTGTGAGAGTGTGTGAGTGAGTGTGAGAGAGTGTGTGAAAGTGTGAGAGGGCGTGTGTGAGTAAATGTGAGAGTGTGTGAGTAAATGTGAGAGTGTGTGAGAGAGTGAGAGAGCGTGTGTGAGTGAGTGTGAGAGTGTGTGAGTGATTGTGAGAGAGTGTGTGAGAGAGTGAGAGAGCGTGTGTGAGTAAATGTGAGAGTGTGTGAGTGATTGTGAGAGAGTGTGTGAGAGAGTGTGTGAGAGAGCGTGTGTGAGTGAGTGTGAGAGTGTGTGAGTGATTGTGAGAGAGTGTGTGAGAGTGTGTGAGTGATTGTGAGAGAGTGTGTGAGAGAGTGTGAGAGAGTGTGTGAGAGAGTGAGAGAGCGTGTGTGAGTAAATGTGAGAGTGTGTGAGTAAATGTGAGAGTGTGTGAGAGAGTGAGAGAGCGTGTGTGAGTGAGTGTGAGAGTGTGTGAGTGATTGTGAGAGAGTGTGTGAGAGAGTGAGAGAGCGTGTGTGAGTAAATGTGAGAGTGTGTGAGTGATTGTGAGAGAGTGTGTGAGAGAGTGAGAGAGCGTGTGTGAGTGAGTGTGAGAGTGTGTGAGTGATTGTGAGAGAGTGTGTGAGAGAGTGAGAGAGCGTGTGTGAGTGAGTGTGAGAGTGTGTGAGAGAGTGAGAGAGCGTGTGTGAGTGAGTGTGAGAGTGTGTGAGAGAGTGAGAGAGCGTGTGTGAGAGAGTGAGAGAGCGTGTGTGAGTGAGTGTGAGAGCGTGTGTGAGTGAGTGTGAGAGCGTGTGTGAGTGAGTGTGAGAGTGTGTGAGAGAGTGAGAGAGCGTGTGTGAGTGAGTGTGAGAGTGTGTGAGAGAGTGAGAGAGCGTGTGTGAGTGAGTGTGAGAGTGTGTGAGTGATTGTGAGAGAGTGTGTGAGAGAGTGAGAGAGCGTGTGTGAGTAAATGTGAGAGTGTGTGAGTAAATGTGAGAGTGTGTGAGAGAGTGTGAGAGTGTGTGAGTGAGTGTGAGAGTGTGTGAGTGATTGTGAGAGAGTGTGTGAGAGAGTGAGAGAGCGTGTGTGAGTAAATGTGAGAGTGTGTGAGTGATTGTGAGAGAGTGTGTGAGAGCGTGTGTGAGTAAATGTGAGAGTGTGTGAGAGAGTGAGAGAGCGTGTGTGAGTAAATGTGAGAGTGTGTGAGAGAGTGAGAGAGAGTGTGTGAGTGAGTGTGAGAGTGTGTGAGTGATTGTGAGAGAGTGTGTGAGAGAGTGAGAGAGCGTGTGTGAGAGAGTGTGAGAGTGTGTGAGTGATTGTGAGAGAGTGTGTGAGAGAGTGAGAGAGCGTGTGTGAGTGAGTGTGAGAGAGTGTGTGAGTGATTGTGAGAGAGTGTGTGAGAGAGTGAGAGAGCGTGTGTGAGTGAGTGTGAGAGTGTGTGAGTGATTGTGAGAGAGTGTGTGAGAGAGTGAGAGAGCGTGTGTGAGTGAGTGTGAGAGTGTGTGAGTGATTGTGAGAGAGTGTGTGAGAGAGTGAGAGAGCGTGTGTGAGTGAGTGTGAGAGAGTGTGTGAGTGATTGTGAGAGAGTGTGTGAAAGTGTGAGAGAGTGTGTGTGAGTGTGTGTGAGTGTGTGCGTGAGTGCGTGTGTGCGTGTGAGTGCGTGTGTGAGTGTGTGTGTGAGTGTGTGTGTGAGTGCGAGTGTGTGAGTGTGTGTGTGTGAGTGTGTGTGTGTGGCTTGGTAAACTGTAAGTTATGAGGACAAACTGTCCCCACAACGATAACAATATCTAAAATCCTTGTCCTTGTGGGAACATGTTTGGTCCTCATGAGGAAAACAGCTTATAAATCAGATGATTTTTGAAAATGTTCAAATGCAAAAACTTTTCTATGTTTAGGGCATATAATATACAGTTTGTACAGTATAAAAATCATCATGTTGATGGAAAGTTCTCATAAAACTGTGTGTGTGTGTGTGAGTGTGTGTTTGCTGTTCAAACTGAATAAATGTGAACTGTCACAACTTATTTTCCACTGAAAGCATCTTATGTCAGCGCAGGACCATCGAATGGTTTTAAAGGCAGTAACAAATGACATTAGTACCCAGATCAGGAGAAAGATGGCCTCCATATGCAAATATATCAGCATATTGAGTCATCGTGATTGTATTATATGGCATGTGTGTGTGACTTGTGTTGAGTTTGAGCTTGTTTCTGAACAATAATCATCTGTCTCAGACGGAGTACGCGCGCTTCGAGAGCGGCAGATACGTGTTCAGGATCCACCGATCACCGCTGTGTGAATACATGATCAACTTCATACACAAACTCAAACATCTGCCGGAGAAATACATGATGAACAGCGTACTTGAAAACTTCACCATTCTGCAGGTAAATGTGTTGAGTAATGTAAATGAGTCACACACTCTAAAGTTAAGAGTTTGATTCAATGATTTGTTTGCATCATCAAACTGCAAAATCTATTAAAATGTTTTAGTGTACATGTATGCACACACACACACACACGCGCACACACACACACTCACTCACACATATACACACACAGAAACACACTCACATTCACACACAAACACACTCGCTCACTCACTTACACACACACAAACTCACTCACTCACTCACTCTCACACACACACACACACACACACACAAACACACTCAATCACTCACTCACACACACATACAGACACACACACAAAAACACACACACACACCGGAAAATAAAGAGTTTTGCCTGTGACACTAACACACGTTTATACAGTGGAGTTGGGTTATGTCAACGGCTTCGGGGGTTGTGAAAAAAGCATCGAGATAACCGTTTATCGAGATATTACATATATGAACATATAACCCGCAGACGCAGATAATCCGCACGCTCATATAGCCAGCGAGTTTTGGGTTTTGTGTAAAAAATCGTTGGCATAATCCGCACCCATAGATTGATGAACTTTTTTGAGTAAGTTCACATTTCGAATTTCAAATGTTGCTCGCATGACAGTTCGGTACACAGTGCTTGTGCGCGAAATTCACACAATAAAAACACAAACACAAGTCAGAATCAGAAGAAAAAGAAAAGGCAGTCTCTGTGCAGAAGCGTGTCGGATGAGATGAGAAGAGCCCGCCCTCATGCAGCACAGCCAATCACGTCTTCTTGCATGATTGACAGGTCACACAGCCTATCAGCACCAGCTGTCAGAGTGACAGTACAAGCGCCAGAGTCAACAACCCTCGCAAGAACGAAAAAGGAACATTTATTGATGTACATGATGTGAGTTATTAAATGAGAATGTACATGCTCGAGTTTTTGGTGTCTTTTTACACAACAGTGTTGCCGCGATTTGTTTGATGAAGCGATCGGCATTCATCTAAAAAAATGTACACACACAGTACTGTGTGTATGTTTGCTAACAACAAAAGGCAAATGTAAAACCAGCACAATAAAAACCACCTTCGATTCTTGATATAAACCTTTAATTATATTCTCCAACAATGCAAACACAAAGATTGCTCACAAAATCACAAAAAACGTGCGGATGCTGCAGCGTGTTATTCCTCAGACGAGATCAACGACAGGCAGTGAACCGTGAGCGGACCGCCATCCACGTGCAACGCAAACTCAGCGCATGCGCAGTGAACTAGGTACGCTAATTAGTCACGAAATAACCATGTGAAGTGACGACTTTGTCCCTTTTTTGTGCTCGAGATATTAGTGTTCAGCAACATAACAGAATCGACATAACCCACAAGAAAATACTGAGATAAATAGGGAGTTTGGCGGTTCCACTTCAAAAATGTCTACATAATAGTATTGGCGAGTTAACCGTGAGTCGAGATAAGTGAACTCCCTGTATATATATATAAATGTGTGTTAGCGTCACAGACAAAACTCTTTATTTTCCGGTCACATGTTTCTCTCATTGTGAGCTGATTCCAGCACTTCAGCAATAACGGAGTTATTCAGTGTAATGTCAGCTGTCATTATAAACTCAAGCCTGTGGAGGAAATGAGAAATGAGGCTGTAGTCACGGCGACGGTGTGTCCGTCACAACAGCTGGAGAACACTAGCGTCCAGTGTGTGTGACGCTGGCCTCCGCTGAGACCCGAGACAATGACCACTGTCAGCGACACAACAGAACCTCAGACACAACCAGAGCGTCAATGGGCTGATTGAGTCCATGCTGACAGTGATGACGCACACACACACACACACACACTCACTCAAGTGTGCAGAACATTACAGCCATTTTACATACATGTATAATGATGGTGTTCAAATGTGTGAGTGTGTGTGAGAGAGAGAGAGATAGAGTCCGTGCCTGTGTGTGTGTCTATGTACGTCAGTTTGCCAGTGTGTGTGTGTGTGTGAGTGAGTGTGTGTGTGTCTGTGTGTGTAAGTGTGTGTTTGTGTACGTCTGTTTGCCAGTGTGTGTGTGTGCGTGCCTGTGTGTGTAAACGTGTATGTTTGTGTATGTCTGTGAGTGAGTGAGTGAGTGTGTGTGTGTGTGTGTGTGTGTGTAAGTATGTGTTTGTGTACATCTGTTTGCCAGTGTGTGTTTGTGTATGTCTGTTTGTCAGTGTGTGTCTGTGTGTGTGTGTGTGTGTGTGTGTACATGTGTGTGTTTGTGTACGTCTGCTTGCCAGTGTGTGTGTGTGTGTGTGTGTTTGTGTATGTCTGTTTGCCAGTATGTGTGTGTGCGTGCCTGTGTGTGTGTAAACGTGTGTGTTTGTGTATGTCTGTGAGTGAGTGTGTGTAAGTGTGTGTGCGTTTGTGTACGTCTGTTTGCCAGTGTGTGTGTGTGTGTGTGTGTGTGTTTGTGTACGTCTGTGAGTGAGTGTGTGTGTGTGTGTGTGTTTGTGTACATCTGTTTGTCAGTGTGTGTGTGTGTGTGTGTGTTTGTGTATGTCTGTGAGTGAGTGTGTGTGTGTGTGTGTGTGTGTGTTTGTGTGCATCTGTTTGTCAGTGTGTGTGTGTGTTTGTGTACGTCTGTTTGCCAGTGTGTGTGTGTGTGTGTGCCTGTGTGTGTGTTTCTGTACGTCTTTGAGTGTGTGTGTGTGTGTGTGTGTGTGTGTGTGTGTGTGTGTGTGTGTGTGTTTGTGTACGTCTTTGAGTGTGTGTGTGTGTGTGTGTGTGTTTGTGTACGTCCGTTTATCTGTGTGTGTGTGTGTGTGTGTGTGTGTGTGTGTGTGTGTGTGTGTGTGTGTGTGTGTGTGTGTGTGTTTGTGTACGTCCGTTTATCTGTGTGTGTGTTTACAGTGAGTCATTCAAAACTAAAATATTGGTCAGATATAAAATGTCAACATTAGCTGTCAGTCATTTTGTATGAGCTAATTTGAAGTGATTTCTTTCCACCATGCAGTCAATCATCAGTGGAATAAAATCAAGTTGATCCTGTTTCACTCAGAAAGTTGTTGTGTTGTTTACTGACGACACTCTCTTTGAACTTGTGGGGTTCTCTCTCTCTCTCTCTCTCTCTCTCTCTCTCTCAGGTCGTAACCAACAGAGACACTCTAGAAACCTTGCTATGCATCGCGTATGTGTTTGAAGTGTCCACCAGCGAGCACGGCGCCCAGCATCACATCTACAGACTGCTGAGGGACTGAGACAGGGCGTCCCGCGGCCCTCCAGACGCCACAGAGCTACAGCGCCCCCTACCGGCCAAACGTCCTGCACTTCTGCAAGCGTCCCAGTGGACACAGAGGGCAATGACTCTCCATACTACTGTCCAGAGGCTCAAGCAGAGAACCTGCTGGAATCGCAAATCTGAACGCCATGACATTGTAATTTTATTTTTTATTTTGTTTTGTATAATGGGAACTGTAATAGCAGGACGAAATGCATGAGAAAGTTTTTTGGTTTTCATCTCATTTTAGCTGGGAATGATGGTCACCCATGGGACTAAAGTTTTTTTGTTTTGTTTTTTACAAACCTGCAGACTTTCCTTCATATGTCAGGGCAAGCGTGAACGCCAAACGACAGACTCAAGTACTGAATGTTGATGTGTTTTTCGTAGATTTCGTACATTGTATTTATCAGCCATATTCTTGTATGACTTAAAACAGTCTAACCTGAATGAAAGTCATCGTGGAAGCAGAGAGACGAGAGATTCATGGCTTTTCTCCAGAAGGGCTTGTAAAACAAACATGTAACTGCTTATTTTACCTGATTCTGTTTCAGTAAGGTTACCTTAAACACAAACGTGTCAGATAATAGTTTGATATCTGGAATAAAGAGCGTGTCTTATCCCTTGATACTGATTTGTAGTTATTTCTGGTGCTCATTTTACATTCATGCATTTATCAGACGCTTTTATCCTCACATTGCATTCAAGAAACACATTGACATTCTAATCAGTCCTTGCTTTCCGTGGGAATCGAACCCTGACATTGATGTTGCAAGCGCCTCGCTCTACTGTTTGAGCGACAGGAAAGCATGATCTCATAATCTAGTTTTAACTTCTAGTTAGGTCACTTTACAATATTATAACATGAAATGTTACGTCGTCAATTCAAGCCGGCATGTCAGTGGAGAAAGGAGCAGTGTTTTGACAATGGATGTAAAGTTGGGCGTCTTCTGCATAGCAATGGAAGTTAAAGCCGTGACGGATATTCTTACCTACTGGAAGCATGTAGATGATGAAGTGTAAAGGTCCAAGTACAGAACCCCTGGGAACGCCATGTGAGACTTAGCCTGGTGGATAGAGACGTAATGCTGGTGCTCAGACAGGTAAGAAGTGAACCAGATTATGCCAGTTCCAGAAATACCAAGAGCAGAGAGTTGTGAGATGAGAATGTTGTGAGACTGTATCAAAGGCAGAGGAAAGGTCTAACTCAGCGGTGCCCACACACTTTTTTTGGCTTGTGAGCTACTTACAAAATGACCATGTCAAAATGACGTCTACTTTGTTAATTCCATGCGATCAACCCTCACTAACTTTGCCATCAACCGGTAGGTTGCGCTCGTCTTATTGTGCAGCCATGGTCTAATATAATTAAAAAAAAGATGGAGCCATAAGGAGATCACTGACCTCCCTAAGAAGTGCTGTGGAGAGTGTGACATCCTGACTGAAAACATTCATAGTGGTTGTGAGATGACAAATAGGTTTGAAGTTGAGCAACAATCACTTTCTTAACTAAAAGCGCTGTATTCTGCTCTCACACACTCACACTCTCTCTCTCTCTCTCTCACACACTTTTGCACACACACATGAAAAACAAATCAAGACAGATTTAATAGTGTTTTAACATCATTTAAAAGTTATGGTTGTCTTGAAGGCTGTTAACAAATGTGCCAATACTTTTCCAAAGTATGAATTGAACTCACATTTGTCCCGTCTACTACCTCTGACGTCACAGCTCACCATCAGCCAATCAGCGTGGCTCTTGAGATTAAAGAGGATCCGGCGCCATCTAGTGGCAAAGACAATCTTACATGTTGTGCTTTATCATTCATTAAACATCATAATAAAGCATAACACTGCTATTCATCGTCATATTTTGTTGTACTGATGCTTGTTTCATTAACTCAATGATCTTAAGTCCAGCATCCCAGTTGTGCCCATGGAAAAGAATCAAAGCACCAGCATTCGTGATAAAGCCACTAGTTTAATCTGTATGATGCATGTCAAACTACACGTTTGCCCTTCAGACGGGTCTGGATGTTGTCCTCTCAGTGCCTGACCTGGCAATCTCCAGGCGGATCCCAGCGCAACAACTTCACCTTGGCTCGCAGAGTTCATTCTCCAGCCAGTGCTCGCAGCCTTCATAGATCTGCTGTATTTTGGAAAATGGAGTGTGAAAGCCACTCGGCTACCTGATCCAAGAGTCTTTTGGCAAACCTATGGCTGTAACACACACAAACGTGGAAAATAGTATCAGCTTCGGGCCTGCACAGTTAGAATAATCCTCTCTGATTTCTACAGAAGGAATCGCTTCTCGTCTGAGGAACAAAGAGCCAATGGTGTTCCACAGGGCAAGCTGGCACAGGACACATCCCAGCTAACACACATATGCATTATGCAATATAAATATGCATTGTGTGAGAGTGTGTGTGAGAGTCTGTGAGTGTGTGTGTGTGTGTGTGTGAGAGAGAGAGAGAGAGAGTGTGAGTGTGTGTGACTGTGTGTGTGTGTTATTTTATTAGCATTTTATTATATTTTGATCATGACACATCTTCAGTGTATATGTTTAAATATAATTATTATAATTATTAACAACAAAAATAATAATAATATATATTCTAATTGTTCTCTGAGCTTTCAAAACCTTTTTTCTTGGTTATGCGGACATTGCATTTTATAATTTTGTTCTCTGAAACAAGTAACACTAACAAATATTTCATGAAAAAAACATTCCAGCAATAGTATTTTTGTGATACAATTTTCAGAGCATTATTTAAGACCAGAGAACTCATAACTCATTTTTCTTTAAAAGTTCATAATGTATTTTAGAGCTATCAGTTTTTCTGAATTAAAGTGATAAATCATGTCAGTTTTATTTGGACGATGTTCTCAGTCAGATTTCTTCAGCAAACGACAAAAAATTATATGATCAATAAGTTCAGTTATACAACATGTTTTAACATTGCTTTAACTTTTTAAACAAGTTATACAAGATTAAACTTACCAATTTTAAATCAGCGTCATGTAATTTAAGTTGCAATTACTTAAACATCCAAAGTTGCTTGTACCTGAAAATTAATTGTATTTGGCACATGCAAATTAGTGATGAATAATAAGAATACATGATAACATAATTGCATGCATATGCATGTTTAACTCAATTTGATTTTGACTCGAACTTATTGTTTAGAAAAAGTTATAGAATATGCACAGCAAATGCAGTTAATAGTTATATCCTCATTGCTCCGAAACAACATAATGCACGGAAAATAAATGCCTTATTTTTTACATACAACAACAAAAAACACTTTCTGAGTTTCTGTTTATTCGAATGAATGTCTTTGATTGAGGAACGCGGATTAAAGGGATGAGCTCCAACACCTGGCGCGCGCGCGCTCCCATCATCATCATCATCATCACACCTGTTCCAGTGCGCGCAGGTTCCGCTCACCTGCGCCAGAGACTCACGAGCGCTTCAAAACAACATGCCTTGAGTCCCAGCCTCGCAGATGAGCCGATGAAGCGCGCCATGACCGCGCCATGGAGTTTGCTGTGGATTCTGGGTTTGATCTGCTCTTCGGACTCCAGCTGCTCTCCGACATCTTACTATAAGAGCTGCTGGATCCGCAGGTTTCCCGGGCTGTACGTGGACATAGAGGAGTCTCAGCGCAGAGGAGCGCACATCCTGAAGGTCTATCAGGAGGAAAGTGCGCTGCAATGCAGCAGATCCTGCTGTCTGACACCAAATTGTGAGTGCATGCTTTACTTTTCAGGAAAAGTCCTACTCTAAAACATCTGCGTTTCATTGCAACAGGTAACTAAACATTAAAGCAAGGGTCAAAGAAAATGTTTGACTCATAATAAAACAGTAGGTAATGTGTGTTTGGGTCACACTTTCAGGGTTCAATTCTCACTATTAACTATGAATTTTGCCTTAGTTAACTCCTAATTACTCGTTATTAATTGTTAGTAAGGTAGTTGTTACGTTTAGGTGTTGGTAGAAATAGGGTAGGATTAGGAATGTGGAACATTTTCCACTAACCCAGCTGTTGGGTTACATTTTTAATTAATTAAACATTTTAACCCAGTAGTTGAGTTTGAACAAGTGTCCAAAACATTCAGTATTCATTGCGAATGTTATATCTATTCGTTTTAGCATTTAAAACCTCACAGAATAAGACATTATGTGTTTTATAAGTACTAATAAACAGACAATATTCTAGTAATTTACATGATAATAAACAACTAGTTAATAGTGAAAATTGGACCCTAAACTAAAGTGTTACCTGAGTTTGTGCTTAGAGGAACATGTTGATCTGTCCTCCTCCAAAACAGAGAACCATGACGCATTTGCAGTGACATTCAGATGTTTTACAATCTAAAAAAAGCTGTTGGTTACATTTTTATTTAATTAAACATTTTAGCTCAGTGGTTGAGTTTATTCATATTTGACCCAAAGTGACCAAGTGTGTCCAACATTCTGAATATTATATCTATTGCTATAACATTTAAAACCTCACACACTTATCTTTGTGAAATATTTAACTTGACAAAATTCAACTTTACAAAGCAAAAATGAAAAAGCACAAATGCTACTTCATAATGCATGTAAAATAATACAGATATTCTAATACTATGTGCATTTATTAATATATCAAATTATGAAACAAGTGTCATAAGTGTCAACAATATTCATTGTCCTCAATGCCATGTTAAAAGTATAAACTAGATTTGTTCATAAAGCTATTGCATGGGTAAAATGCATCTTTAAAATATACATATATATATATATATATTAAAGGTGAAAATAATTATTTTCACTTAATATAATTAATATATAAAAAAATTATAATATATATATATATATATATATATATATATATATATATATATATATATATATATATATATATATATATATATATATATATATATATATATATATGTGTGTGTGTGTGTGTGTGTTTTATATATTAATTATAGTGAAAATAATTATTTTATAATATATTTATTTATCATATTGTATATATGACATCTTGGGGTATTTGTTTCTTAACTAAGTAAATAATTAAATATATATCTTAAAAAATGTGCATAATTACCTTTTATCATTTTGACTTAAAAATGCAAACAAATACTTATTAAAGAATGTGTTTGCACTATATAATGAAGATGCATAAATCTATATTTTAAGTATAGTTCAGAATCTTCAACAACCATAAAGACCCTGTTAATGGACTTTAGTAATTGACTTTATGAATTGCATGCACAGTCTCCTGCAACCTGGCTGTGTTTCATTTCAACACCACTCAGGACAGCGTGAACTGCTTTCATCTGCAATGTGCGACCGCCGAGAGCTGCGTTCCTCACCACAGAGGAAATGTCATCCTCTACAATGTCACTAAAGGTGAGAAAACTCTACTTCAGTCTGAGGAACTGTAAAACCATGATAATCTTTCCTTTTCTTTTACTCATGAAAAGACTTCAAAATAAAAACCGACATTTATTTTCCAAACAAGTCGTTCCTATATAATTTAAAGCTGAAAAGGAGTTACTGAGTGCATTAGAATCAATTTTAGTATGGAAACGTTTCAGGTCTGCAAGTATAAATCTTGTTCATAAATAATCTGATTGCAGTATCTGTTGCTCAGGTGTGGATCCGGACCTGCTGGTGTTTGGGAAGTACTTCACCACAAACGTGCGTGTTCTGCCGCACATGTCGTCCTCACGACTCAATGTTTCAGAGCCGCTGACCTCTGACAAGCGGCATTTCAACTATCCACCCAACCCTCCCATCCGTTCCACCAGTACAATAAAACCTCCGACCTTCCAACAAACCACTCGTGCTGTTCCTACTACGCTTGACGTGCAACATAAACTCCCTCAGTCTACAACAACACCAACTACATCTACTCAAAGCACATCATCAACTACGTCACTCAATCCCCAACAGACGACTTCTACATCACAGACGGCATCAACAAACCTGCACACACAAACCATCTCTCAGACGGATGAACCTGATACAACGACTGACACTTTAAACCACAGCCTCCCAATGCCCTCACTAGTTCATACAACCACAGCCCACCCAAGCTCTACAACTGGCTACTCTGACTCTACTTTGACCTCCATCCCAATCAATGAAGCTCTTAGTTCATCAACGACCCAACCGCCTTTGGGATTACAAACTACATCTCTACAGACTACAAAATATTTGGCAACATCTTCTCTAAACACCTTTGCCAAGACAAGCACCCTAACTTCAGCGCAAGCTACCTCGCTTTCCAAGTCGGAAGAGTATCCAGAAACTACAGCGCACACAACTTTTTTCAAGACACCTATCGCTTCTGCATCTTCACAATCAGAAACCTTAACAAGCTCTTCAGCCAATGTGCTCCTGCAAACTTCAACCCTAACTACCCATGCATATGAAACAATGCAAGCTACAACTGCTCAAAGCACTGTAGATCACGTTATATCAACTACATCTCAGCCTGAAATGGACCCTACGCACAATCCCCAACAGACGACGACTACGCCACTAACCACGAAACCCTTAACTTCTGCAAACATCCCCTTTAAAACAACCCAAATTATCCCTGCATATGAGACTTCTACATGGGCTTTACAAACCCCAACTCAAACTTCTACTCTATCCCGACCGAAACAGACAATTTGTACCAGTCCTACAATCCCTAGTGTTGACTCTACAACCTCTAGACCCCTGACCCTAACTTTTACACACACACGTACGGGCAACTCTGCAACCACCGGTAGTTTGAGCTCTTCTCTAACTGCCCCTACTAGCAGCATGATGGACAGTCAACCGTACCCCAACGACACTAAGGGTTACATCAGCCGTAACATCACCACTGGTGACGCACATCGACCCGGTGGGGATGGAAGCTTGACATCGGTGTGGCATTTGGCGGCCAACACCGTACTGGTGGCCTTAGCGACCTGTGCAACCATCACATTTGGCTGCTGTTGTTTGGTGTTCGTGGCTCTGAGCTGGAGAGGCCGGAGGCGACGGAAGGGCAGGTACAGGACAAACCTGAGGGGCAAGAGAGGATCAATGAGACTCATCAAATACGTCATTGTAAGGGAAAGTTCGTAAAGCTGGGTTCTTTAAATCTGGTTCTGGAAGTGCACTGTCCTGCATAGTTTAGCTCAAACCCTAATCAAACACACCTGAAAAAGCTAACGTGGGAGATAAGCGCTAACGGACAGTGGCCGGATTTGGAGATTTGCAGATGGTTGTGGCTGTGTCTGAAATCGCAAAATCTCTATTTAGTCACTTCATGACTGTAACAAAGTCAAGGGTGCGCCTACTGAAAAAAAAGTGCCTCAGATTTGTTTTGAACAGCAGCAGCACCCTTACTCTGAACATACCAGCAGATGGAGGCGCGAAAATGTGAGAAAGTGGCAATAAAAAATGTAGTGTTTATTCCAAGAAGTGCCAAAAACAACCGAAAATAAAGTAAACAAACGTCTCCCAGAGAAAATCCAAAATGAATGAAAATAAATACGCTGTTCAAAAAGGTATATGCAAAGAAACTTTTGGCAATGCCAATAAATTGACCCAAACCACTCTTACTTTACAGCTCTGAGAGGCCATCTTAAAAAGCCCAAGCCCCTCCCCCTTGGACTAAACCATTTGGAAAAAGGCCAATAAAGAGATTAAAGGAAGACATTCACACAGTAACCAATAGGTAAATTATTAACAAAAATACCTCAGCGTTTGAAACAAAAACAAACTGCAATAATTATTAACATTTAATAGATTTCAAATGAGAATTAAAAAGGTCATCAAGAAGATTCCCCTCACACCTGATAACAATGAACTGTGCTTTTATTGGCGGGAATGAAACCTTCAAAATGGTGGCATTTACTCCAGTGTTCAAATTTGTGCAAAATCAATAATGTGCGATGTTATAATGAGAAGTGCATGCAAGTCCAATGCCGGTAAGAGTCTCTTTCAAAATAAGTATTGTTACAGAGCCTCACTGTGACTATGACCACTAAAAAAAGTATGTTCTGTATAGTTTGAATGTGTGTAGTATGATTGTAATCCGGATGAACTACATTCACCATGCTGTTATTGTCATGTGAACGACCAGAATCAGTTGCGTCCCAAATCCTCTCCCATGGCCTCATGGGATAGTAGGTAATAGTTGTAGTAAGTCATCCGGGAACTTTTCAAGGAATGTTTGTTTTATGAATACTGTGAATTCAGACTCCTTTTTTCACCCACTATACAGTATGCGATTTCAGATGCAGCCTTTGTTTTGAAGATGCTGCTAACGTTTAATATGGTTTAATCCAAACTGAAGGTGGCTCCCTTACAAAACCACCAGAGATTTACTTTATAACTGGCTCTGCTAAACATGTTACTGATAAGCTTCCCATTCAACGCCATCCATGGACTATAAAATAGGAATTTCAGTAGATCACATGAATTCAGAATTCAAAATCCATCCTGAATCATTTAAAGACACAGAGAAAGGTTAAATGTTTACAGATTTATTTTCCAAATGTAAAGATTATTGTGATTCAAAACCTAGTAATGGATTCACGTGCCTCTCTAACAGTGGCTGACAACACACATTAAAGAGCCACAGAACGTTATTTATTTATTGTTTGATCTTCTTAAAAAATGACAGAATTTGAATTTTAATGGAATTTACATGCATTTATATAGGAAGTTTGGGCGGGTTTGTCATCAAAAACAAGCCCAATTTTTATCGACCAGCCCAATGCATTTTTTTCCGGTCGGACGCGACCAAAAGGAGCACAATTGGGCGGGAACCCGCCCAATATGGCAACACTGTTTGCAAAGCCTCCGTTGTGCTGTAATGTTCAAATGCGACACTAGGTTTTGGAACCGATTTGAACTTGTTTTATAAAGTAAATGCATGATTGTATGTTTTCTGGAAGTATCGGTGAAGAACTGTCTTGTGCATGTAAAGTCTTTACAGTTTCATTAAAGAGATGATTTATATTTTAATGACGCATGAACAGTCTCTGTGAACAGCGGACAGATTTGTTTTGAAAAGGCAGGTCTTTGCTAAGTGCTTTAAGATGCGCAAGACTGACGCCACTTTCCACGTCCAAATGGAAGCGGCCGGAACTTCACGCTGAGGAGTTTGGTTTCTCCTTTCCCAGAAGTGACAACTCCGAGCCGGGACTAATGGAGAAGTGGGGTATATTTGCTAGATGTGGGCTCAAAGCGTCCTTTCAGTGGCTCTTGAAGCGTTTTGAGTGCAGCGAGTCCTAATAAAGTTCTAGGGGTAATTGTTTGAAGATAAGAACTGAACTGACCCAATTTAAACAATCAAAACATATTGTCTCTTATTTGAACCATGTTCTCACTCCAGTCTCATTCAAACCTTGCTTTATTTTCTTCTAGAAATTAAAGGCAGAAAGTCTCAAAATAGATTTCAAATTTAATTTTGCAGTTTCAATTTTTAATGTTTGCATTGCATTTGCTCATGTGAAATGAACCAGAGAACATGGACATCTTTTGTTGTACTTTTAATGAATTTATCACTTATGAAATTGTAAGTACGAGCTCTTCGGATTCAAGTGTTTTGAGGTCGGAGAGATCAGTTCATGGAGGACGACAGGTTTATTCTTGCCCGTTTATTGAAGAAATCTTCCCTTCTTTACCGTCCCATTCATTGACAACCATCTAAAAATTCACTGCACTATATTCTAAACTGTCTGATGCTGATGATTCTGCAATTTCAGTCAAATACAGGCTATTTTTGCTGTTTATAAAACATGCAATACACTTAAAATGATTATTCATATATGTAAATATCAACTACTATAGCAAAGAAAAATGCTGCTGTGGAAAAAATGAATAACAGTGTCAGCAGCAATCGTTCTCCCATCCACCGCCCAATTGGGGAACTTAAATGTAAAAACACAAAGCAGAAATTGGTTAAGTTACATAGATGATGTTGTGGATTCATTTATTTTTCATGAATATCACAAATTTAAAAACAATAACAAAACTAATAGAAAGGATGCATGACTCACTGTTGTAAAAAGTCACTTTATTTTTGTCGACAGAATGTGAATCTGAAATTGTACTTTTATATTAACTTTCGGAGCTCTCAATGTTCCTCAGATATTAAGGAGTTTCTTCACAGCCTCTTTATACTTCCGTAGATTATCCTCCGTCTCTCCCTCGTTCTTCAGCCCAACCATCGCCTCTTTGTACTCCTGTACGGCTGGCTGTCCCAGCAGCTCCTCCCTGACCCCCCCCTCCACCTCGTCCTTCGCTCCGAGCGCTCGCATGCGCAGGAGAGTTTCCAGCATGTTCTTTTGGGATGGACTGCCTTCCCACTCGTACTCCTCCATATCTGCACGCGTCTTCTCCTGCTCCCATGCCTCGGTTTTCTGTGAAACACAGTGACGGGACAAAAACAGTTAAAAAAGATTGATGATGTGTGTTTGACTGATTGGGTGATTAGAGGATGAAAGTAAAATGTTTTGGTGAGCAGTTTTAGATGTTGCACCAAATGCAATGGAGAAATTATGACCAAGTACAATTCATCTTTATGTCTCTGTTGGTCTTTTATGTCCAACTGTACTCATCTTACATGGACATACATTAAGTCCTTCCAATATGGCAAAATGTGTTTACTTGCATTTCAAAACAGACAAAAAATATATTTGTTACTTTACTTTCTCTCTCTCTCTCTCTCTCTCTATATATATATATATATATATATATATATATATATATATATATATATATATATATATATATATATATACATACACACACACACAAATACATGCACACATATACTGATGTATATATTTATTATATACACGTACTATATAATTCAACTTCATTTATATATGTAAAAAATGTATATACATTTTTTAATATTTATGCATTTCGAAAAAGAAAAAAATTCTTGAACATTTTTAAACATTTTAGCATTTGAGGGTTTAAATTTGATCTTATATTTGTTGTTTACAACGTATATTTAGCATATTTTTAACACATTTTGGCCATAAATTGCTTTTTTTAATTCATTTAATTTTCTTTTCTTTAGCTAATGACAAAAAAAGTCAAAGACTGCAATCTATAACGAAAAGAGAATGTTAAATAAGGATATTTAATATTTTTTAACTTTGACTCAAGTTCAGGACTTTGATGGAAAATAGTCAGAATTTCCCCGTTTACACCTGGTGTTAAGAAGCGTTTTGGTGGATCGGATCACAAGTAAACGACACTAAATGGGGTCTAAAATCTTTTGAGCTTTTCAGAGACAGTGGAAAACGCATTAGACTGGATTGATTTCATACTGTAAACACTCAAGTGTTCAAATGCATTGGAACAGCCACTAAAAGACCCTCTACTCTCCGTCTACTGACCTAACGCATGAACATTATGGGATGTGCGGGAGCCAGACGGGGTTTAAACTTTGTCTGGAGACCCAAGTTTGGTTTCAAACGTTCACAGCTCAATGTTTTCTCTCCATTCCTGATTTCTAACACACACTCACAGCGTTCGGCTGGTGTTGCGTCTGTCAGAGCAGAAACAAAAGCTGATGCTCTCCGTATGTTTCACCGTCGTCTCGGGGTGCATTCATATGAAAACTGCACAAGTAAACATGATTTGATCACAGAAATGTGTCAAATGGCAAAAAAAACATTGAAACCCAACTTAAGCTGGGAAAGGTAGCACTAAAAAAAGTGACAGAAGCAGGAATGAAGCCTTTTTGCATTGGCCGAGGAAATCTGGCACAATAAAAATGGCAAGCTGATTTGGAAACGAGCGTAGGAAGTGTAATGAGCACGGCTGCTTAAGCTCTGATTACCAGTAGAGCATTCGCTTAACCATTCGACTGATTGCCACAAACTTTTAAAGACAGCTTGTTTGATAAGAGTCACTTCTTTACCTGAGACTACATTTTTCCAATACTTCCCATTCTGGATGACAAAAGCGTCTTTGTGAAGGGCTGTTCATGCCACCCTCTCGCCAGTGCAGGTGCTGCACACTAATGACCACAAAAACCATCCCAACCATCCTCCATTCCTCTCCTCAATCACCCGCCGCAGGCACTACTTAGGGAGGGACTGATGGATTAGGCGGTTTCTAGAGAGATGAAGGTGGTTTGGCCAGATCTTGAGGATTTGATTAGGACCGTTGACCCAAAATGATTCAATTTAGCCGAAGAGGCAAATCAAATGGTTTGCGACTAATTGATGAGATTGGCCTTTCACTGGAGAGAATGGGAGTATAATTGAGGAGCTGGAGACGCTCGTGGTTTGCTGCTGATCGTTTAACCGCTCTGCTGCTTGCTTAAAGAGAAATCCAAGTTCTTTTGTTAAACAAACACCAAAATCAAGTGTTAAAATCAAAATAGAGATCATTATTAAACTAACTTGCTGGACTTTAAGTTATTTTTATATACACACAGATATAATTTTAATGGATTTAGAAATAATATATTTTAAAGAAATTAATTTAGAAATTATTTATATTTTAGTATATTATATTTTTGATAAGTTAAATTGCTAACTTATTTCCTTGCATAGTTTTTTCAATATAATTTTCTCTACATCTTCAGTATATATTTACATAGTTCAAAATACATTACCCCAAATAATATAATAATATAAATATTTTTTAGCTTTTGAAGATTTAAACAATATATTTTACATTTAAACTTTTTTTTTAATATTTAATCTGCATTATTTTTTTTATTTTTTTTAATATTTAATCTGCATTATTTATTAATATTTCTTTAATTTTAATATTTATTCTGCATTGTTTACAACATATATTTAGCACATTTCAGCCAATTCAAAAAATGTATAAAAATAAATTACTAATATAACTTTTGAAATGTAAAAATGTAAGACTGGAAACAAAATTACATTTTGTAAAATATTTTATCATTTGAAGGGTCAATTTTTTAAAACATATTTCAATAAAACAGTTGTATTAAAATAAATCCTTTTTCACTATATTCCTTCATTTCAGAAATAAATTGCGTTGAAAATCACATTTTGTGGCTTTACGATGCATTAAAAACCAAATGAAATGGAAAAAGGGTTTATATTGAACCTCTCAAAATACATCCAGGCCACATTTGTTCCAAAACCCCTTCCAGTCAATGTGAACACAGTCTGAATGGATTATCCTGTAGCCGCACTGGCAGCTAAATCAGGTCTCGGAGATACAATCACCCTCACGGTCGGGAACAATCGGCTGCTTTGTGGCGTCCCGTCCCCCCCCCGCCCCCCCCCCCCAGCGTCACTCTAGCCCTTCTTGCCTTGCCATTGTGCCTGCGAAAGGCCAGCGGACAGCGTTACACTTCCCAACCAGGATGGCAAACAAAGCTCAGCCGTGGCTCTCAGCCAGTCTTCTGAGTGAATCTAAGAACATAGATACACAACACCAAGGCCAGCGAGTCTCTAGTGAGAAGAGCATGATGGGAAAATGCACACATCTTGCACACTTGTTGCATGAATCTAAAAGGTCACGTTCTTTACTCCTCAAAGAGCGTCGTCAGCCCGGGTTCATGGCCGGCAGACGGACAGCGAGAAGATCATCTGCGTAGGAAGCCTTCAGTTTGCCGACTCTGAGAAGTTCAGGTGTATAAGTTACACCGTTCTTGTCCTTAATCTGTGTTTTATCAAAAAGCGCCTGCTAATTCATCCTCTGTTGTGCTAATGAGGTGAATCATGCGATACTCAAAGGTTACTAATCGCTTTTTCAAGTCTCACTTGATTCACAAAAGAAACTGTCACATTACATCTGCCGTCGGTTAAACGGCCGCTCTCGTCTTTGATCGTGAAGGCGGTGCAAGCGGAGACGGCTCTTCCACACAGATATGACGTGAATTATTTATGAAGTGTTGTAATGAGAATCTGCTGAGGTTTTTCCAATGGAATCTCCCGTCAGCCAATCAGACGCCTCTATTCAGCGACTGTTTCCGCTCTCAGGTTGCTCATTGGGCCAGACAGCTGTCAATCATCACATCAGGGGGATGATCATAACACTAGTTGAGTGATGTTGGCTGAGACTGGTGTGATGGACTGCTTTGGTTTCGACACTGGCTGCGTCCCAAATCCCCCCCGATACCAACATTGGTCCTGATGAGCCGCTGTCCGGCAGAGTTCACCTCCAACCCTAAAACAACTCACACACCGCTAGCCTTAGCTATCCTGAGGACATTAATTAGCTTGTTCAGGTGTGTAGGAGCGACGTCACCTACTTGTTTTAATTCAATCCTTCAAATGAACTATATTAGTGGAATAATGTAAGGAATAGTGAATAAGGCCAATTTCATACATAGACTATATACGTATTTTGCATCATAATCAAGGCAAGTATTTTTGTATTAGTTTAAGGACCAACGGAAAACAGGCAATATATCAAACTAAATATATTTATATTGATCAGAAATATGCTGTAATTTATATACATATGTGTGTGTAATATATATATATATCTACATACATGCATATATACACACACACTCTCACTCACCTAAAGGATTATTAGGAACACACACTAATATGGTGTTTTACCCCTTTTCGCCTTCAGAACTGCCTTAATTCTACGTGGCATTGATTCAACAAGCTGCTGAAATCATTCTTTAGAAATGTTGGCCATACTGATAGGAACATCTCGCAGTTGATGGAGATTTTTGGGATGCATGTCCAGGGCGCAAAGCTCCCGTTCCTCCACATCCCAAAACATGCTCTATTGCGTTGAGATCTGGTGACTGTGGGGCCATTTTAGTACCATGAACTCATTGTCATGTTCAAGAAACCAGTTTGAAATGATTCGAGCTTTGTGACATGGTGCATTATCCTGCTGGAAGCAGCATCAGAGGATGGGTACATGGTGGTCATGAAGGGATGGATATGGTCAGAAACAATGCTCAGGCAGGTCGTGGCATTTAAACGATGCCCAATTGGCACTAAAGGGCCTAAATTGTGCCAAGAAAACATCCCCCACACCATTACACCACCACCACCAGCCTGCACAGTGGTAACAAGTCATGATGGATCCATGTTCTCATTCTGTTTACACCAAATTCTGACTCTACCATCTGAATGTCTCAACAGAAATCGAGACTCATCAGACCAGGCAACATTTTTCCAGTCTTCAACGGTCTTATTTTGGTGACTCGTGCAAATTGTGCCTCTTTTTCCTATTTGTAGTGGATATGAGTGGTATCCGGTGGGGTCTTCTGCTGTTGTAGCCTATCCGCCTCAAGGTTGTGCGTGTTGTGGCTTCACAAATGCTTTGCTGCAAACCTCGGTTGTAACGAGTGGTTATTTCAGTCAATGTTGCTCTTCTATCAGCTTGAATCAGTCGCCCATGACCTCTGACCTCGAGCATCAACAAGGCATTTTCTCCCACAGGACTGCCGCATACTGGATGCTTTTCCCTTTTCACAGCATTCTTTGTAAACCCTAGAAATGGTTGTGTGTGAAAATCCCAGTAAATGAGCAGATTGTGAAATACTCAGACCGGCCCGTCTGGCAGCAACAACATGCCACACTCAAAACTGCTGAAATCACCTTTCTTTCCCAATCTGACATTCAGTTTGGAGTTCAGGAGATTGTCTTGAGCAGGACCAACCCCTACATGCACTGAAGCAACTGCCATGTGATTGGTTGATTGTTAATTGCATTCATGAGAAATTGAACAGGTGTTCCTAATAATCATTTAGGTGAGTGTAGATACTAGCAATTTAAGAAGCGTAATTTGTTTTCTCCAGGCCAAAATTATTAAAAAAATATGCCACTCTGCATTTCAGAGCCAATTAAAAATATTACAGTTGAGTACAATTAGGAAAAACCATGTTAATTTCAATCTAAATGCAGGGAATGTAAAAACACAGAGAGGGTTAGTGCACGGTCATGGAACGATAACGTGAAGTCTGAAATAAACATTTCTGGAGCGTTTTCATGGGATTCCCCCTGTAGCATAAACACTTGGTTTGAAAACTCCTGCCCAAATATGATGGATAATAAAGCACACATGCATCTGATTCCAGCATGAACCTCTGAACTGGTTTGTAGACTCACCCAGGACTCGTGGTACAGGACGGTGAGCAGGTACATGGCATAATCATGATTCTGCTGTCTCAGCGGGCAACTGAAAACATGCATGGACATCCGTTTTAAAGATCATCTGTGATTAGAAATGAGGAAAACACCACACCGAATATATCCTTATATCCCCCACCTGTCTGTGGTGACGGTGAGTGTGTCGGTCTCTTTACAGTAACGCTCATGGCTGAGTTTGATCATCTTCTTTCTGGCGTGATCATCCAGATTTAGGCTGGAGAGCTTTACCTGCAAAGATTAAAACTATCTTCTTAATTAAAGACAGTGTTTGATTGGTTAAAAATGCATCACACGGCTCCAGACCATTGCTCCCGCTGTAAAACCAAGGAGGCTCTCTAGTGGAGGTCATATGTAATTACCCCATCGTATCTCAAAGCAAAAATTGCTCCGGTTTGCTCGTATCTCAGAATACTCGTATGTCGGGACGCTCGTATCTCAAGGTTTTACTGTATCATGCATTAATTTTAAGATGAATAACAAAGATATGCAGGAAAATACAACACCGAACACCTTTTTAATTAAAGAGTGTTTGATAAGTGTTTCAAAAGCACTAAATTCTGGGGGGGAAAATTAATCTAATCATAAAACTACTATTGTTTTGCATTAATAAGTGCATTTACTAATCATATTACATTGTTTGTTTATTGGACATTTGATAGAGCACTGAGCTTGAATTGAGATGCCGATTAACAACAGTATCTTGCTAAAACTTTAATATTCAACTCTTATTGAATGTAGGGTTGCTCTTCTATCGTCTGAACTGTCGACAGCTTCAGTGATTAAACGAATCGCTCTTTACTTGCTTTGTGTAATACAGTTTTTGTTTTCATGAGTAATTTTGCATACATTAGGGAATGGAAAAGGCTGATAAGTGAATAACTGCTTCTCTGCTGCCATCGACTGGTTATAGTGGAAGTTTGGACTTTAAAAAAAAAGTATTTTTAAATAAAAGTGTTTGTCAGGACACGTTTACCACAACTTTTAGCTTTACAAATCACCACATTACAAATAACATTAAAATTGGATAATATTTTGAGCTTTGAATTGCTGGAAAGTGTCAAGCACTTAAAATTTCTCTCTTAAAAAGTTGTACAAACGCGGAGATTAATAATGTCTATTTCTGCCACAATCCCATGGTTACAGTGAGAAAAATCCCTGGTGAATGTTGGTGATTTGTGGATTGAAAAGCCTTCTATAACTTGTACATTTATGGCACAATTTTTCACCTGGTTTCCCCAGCATATCTGCGGTTTATAACAGAGAATTCTGCGCCGAGTCACCGCTTGCAACGCCAAGGTCAAGGTTCGATTCCCAGGGAAAGCAAGAACTGGTTAGAATGTCAATGTGTTTCTTGAATGCGAAGCAAGTCGCTTCTGATAAATGCATGAATGTAAAATGTAAATGGATACCATTACATCAATGTATATAAAATACTTTAATGCTAATTACAAATAAGTATAATTAGTACATTATATGAGAATAAATAGAGCACAGTTTTGAGAGAGACAGTTACGTATGAAAGTTTCCCAGCCTTGAAAATCAAAGTTCACTCAAGGACGAAATCCACGATTCACGTAATCCAAATCTTCAGCATTTCTCCAGCAATCATTTTCACTTTAATTGTACTTGGCCTTTCTCCAGTCAGCTGAACTAAACGAACTAAATCTTATTCTTCCAAACAACAAACCCTCAAAAAGTACTAATGTTATTTTGCCCTTTAAATCCCGCTCCGGATCGGCCAATGGGATCAAACACAACACGCAGTGATGTCACTAATCTCTCTCCAAGAAAAACAATAGCGCACGATGCAATATCACTCCATTCATCTGGGGTTTTCTGGGAGTTTCCGTCAAGGAATGTTTTTGGGACTCATCTGCCCTTTGATCCCCTTCACTTCTCGCCCTAATCCAACGGGATTAACGTCAGATGGCGATTCCCATCATAATCTATTCCAGTCATAATCTAACGGTTTTCCAGGCAGATGGTGAGAGATTTATGATAAATAACATTTCATTCAGATTATAAATAAAGAACAATATATCAAAATCCATCATGCATGTCAAGTAATATGGTGTTTCATGAATGGGTGAGTTTGTTTCATTCCCAGTGTTACTCAAGCAATATTTACTGATCAGTTCCTTACAGAATGTGCTGCATATAAATACTGAACCTATAATCAAAACTAATCCTGCTGAGGACAGACATGCAAAACGGTTATGCTTAATTAACAATGCTTAATTAAAAGTAGTCTTGATTAGACAGACTTTTATCATTAAGCAGTCAGTTTACAGCATATTCTGTCCAAAAACCGCAGATTTAACTGCAAGAGACCCTCTGACTGACATGCAATACGTTCAACCGCAGTTTGTTTTGTTTTGAACTGCCATTTACACGCAGTTTAACCTAAAATAGGGACCTTGGGGAAACTTTATGAATGTTTACACAGAAAAAAACTAAGAAATTAAAGAAAATGTGTTAAATATCTTACATTCGTGCATGCTTTTATCCAAAGCGACTTGCATTGCATTCAAGAAACACATTGACATTCTAATCAGTTCTTGCTTTCCCTGGGAATCGAACCCATGACCTTGGTGTTGCAAGCGCCACTCTCTATTGTTTGAGACACAGGAAAGCAGATTAAACGTGCTTGCTTCTGACAAAATACTCACATATTTGAAGCCATAAACTTGGCAAATCCAAGCGCTTGTAATAATAACATAATGGAGTTTAATAATCGGGTTTTGGAATTAAAAACTCCATTCATTTTCTCCATAGGGAAATTATTTATAACGATAACATATAAACCTTTAAAGTCAACCTTACGGTGTCTGTTACTGAATGTATACCGTTAATCGATGGTATTTGCTCCTGTTGCTCCGCTCACTCTCGAAGCACTCAAAATACTGAAATGTTTGTATTCATACAGTGGTACCTCGAGATACGAAATTAATCCGTTCCGAGGCGGCCTTCGTATAATGAGTTTTTCGTATCTTGGAACACATTTTACATGTAAGATGGATAATCCGTTCCAAGCCCTCCAAAAACACCCCATTAAATTTCATAATAAAGCTAAATTGACCTTTAAACAATGAAATAACGTAAAATGTCGAAGCTTACCTTTCGAGTGAGGCTATCTCCGAAAGTGGCGGCAGAGGAGGAGGACAAACGGCAGTTAACGTACGTACACTTAACTTTACGAAAACACATAAAAAATTTAAGGAAAACTATAAAAATAAAATGTATCGTTGGAGCGAACGAATGCTGATTGCATATGGTAAAGTTTGGGGTGCGGAGTGGCTGAGCTAAAGCACGCCAGCACGTACGTATAGAAGATGCATGATGGGAGGGATGCTGTCCAATTAGAGAGAAGGATCTCATGGCTTGGCTAGCATCAGGAACCAATGGGAGAGCAGGAGGATGGTGGCGAGTCTGCTATAACTAAGATGGCGGCGTGCGGCGCGAGTTTCAAAATTGTTATGGGACGAATCTCAGACTTTCAGAAACCTTTCGTATCTTAAACTTTACGTATGTAGAGCAGTAAAATTATTCATCTTTGCTTTCGTAACTTGGATTTTTCGTAAGTTGAGCCTTTCGTATCTTGAGGTACTACTGTATATGCATATTTTGCATCAATCAACATTATTAAAAAAGTAGTTTAATTTGATTATGCTGTTCGCAAAGCCTCATGGGATTGTAGTTCTTTCCCTCACTAAAGTTCACTCATTAATCCCTCATTTAAGTTCAGTCTTCTCTCTCTCCCTGTCTGTCTCTCTCTATTAAGTTCACAGTCTTGTCTTTTTTCCGATTGTAGTGTTGTGATCCACTTCATAGCTGATTATCTTGTTTTGAAATCCCTATGAGAGAAATGAATGGGAAAAATACTTGCAGAACCAGCGCCGCTGAAAGACTGGGTGGCGCTAATGGACTCAATTTCAAACAAACAAGCCATATTCAAAAACCTCTTCATGATTTGGAAAATATTCACAGATCTAGAAAATAATCGGTCAGACGCACCTTCAGTGTCACTATTCGTGCATCTGGGTTTCGCAGCGACAGTCCAGCGGAGACGAACTCCTTACTCTGCACCTGGATCGGGAAACGCTCCATGCACTTCTCATCAGAGTCCAGGCCAGACGGCCAATCCGTACAGAACGCTGGACAAATTAAACAGGGAAACATTTACAAATCTCTCTCTTTCATTTAGAAACCGCATAACATTTGCTCATCAGCTGCTGTCCGATATTGATAACTGTAACAATCAAATGTGTAACTCACGCTTCAAGGCCTCGCAGTGCTTCTTAATGGCCACCGGGGTCAAGTGTAAAAAGTTTGGAATCTGAAACACATTAGAGGACATGGTTTAATGTACAGAAGTGCATCTTCACCCTTTATTTCAATATTTATTTGTGATAACATGACGAAATAGGCCAAATTGTGCAGACAGAATTTATTTTCAGCCAGACTGTCATAAAAGAAATGATGAACACATGCAAAAATATATGAGAAGCAATGAAATACTAATAACTGATTATGCTATAGTCAATGTATGTTTCTTCCTGTTTTTCTAAGTATTTTTTTTTTTGCATGTTAAAATCAAACCTGCAGGTGTAGTTTGCAGTTTTGCCAAATAAATTTGACCTTAACCAAGTTTAGTGTTTTGTTCTCCCCTCATATTTAAAATATAGATAATTATTACTATAGATAAAATATAGATAGTTATTCTCCTCATATTTTGATGGTTTAATCGAATTCGTAGAGTCATAAAAAAGGAATGCAAAGAAAAGTCATTGCAGGTCCAGTTTGCATCGGTCTTAAATGTCTTATTTTCTATTTAAGACCGGTTTCCATGACGCAACTCAGCAATGCTTTCCCATGACAGAACGCATGTTCTACACTCTAGAATCATTCTGCTTTAAAAGACTTCCGTATAAATTGATGTTTTAATTATGCTGTGCCTCTTTTAATGGTGCTGTGCCATATACATCAAAATGCATAAACAAAAAACATACAAATATGGAATATAAGCTTTCTTGTAGCTCAAACACACACACACACACATCTATGTATATATTTCTATTGTCTGTCTGCTTGTGTATGTGTTTATTTTCAAGACTGGATCACCTTTATCAGTTCCAGGTTGCCCTTCTTGGCGGGCGGGACGCCTCTCTTCACGGGGTATCCCATCCGCACCGGCAGGGGGACGGCGGACGGTTTGAATGGAGCAGCAGTGGGATAGACCGCGGTCCAGTCCTGATCCTCAGCCATCCGCTCTGTCCTGGGCTCCCCCGCCTGCGTTAATATCAGCAATAATATTATTCATTCTGCATAGACCAGAATACAAACAAACTGTTAAAAAATGACAAAGTGTAATAGTCCACCTGTCTCTTTGACTTCCACTGACCCCGACCACCTCGACCTGCAGCTTCTGTAATCACACATGCAATGAGGCCGGAAATTCAGTGTACATTCAAATATATAGCAAGTAATACACACACACACACACACATACATAAATATATATATATATATACATATATGTGTGTGTGTGTGTGTGTATATATATGTATATGTGTGTGTGTTTTGCTTGCTATATATGTGTGTATACATACACACACACACACACACACACATACATATACATATAACATATATATATGTATTTATACATACATATACATAAATATGTGTGTGTGTGTATATATATATATATATGTGTGTGTGTTTTGCTTGCTATATATATGTGTATACATACACACATATAACACACACACATACATTTTATATATATATACATATACAGAAACATCAATATTGTAACTCTATTGATACTGTAAGTAGCTTAAATAACAGACCATGCAATCTTTACCTCTTTCTGTGGCCACGGCGCTCTTTGAGTGGACCGAGGAGATTGAAATCCTCCTGCTTAATGAAATTAAACAAAATATTCCAGTATTTTTACAGTTTATTCTGCAAAAGGAGGACAGCGCAGGGAGCGCGACGGACGCCGCCATGATGGAAATACCTACGGTGGCCCGGATGGACGCAAATAAAGCGAAGCTAAAATGTTGTGAGAGAATGAGAGCGTCGGTGTGCAATGAAAAACAAACTAAACAAACCGCCTGGTTTCATTCAGAAAAACATTTAAGTGACTAGAAACTAGTTGGAAAGAGGGAGTGACAATGACGCTTATTACACAACACCTCTAGGTTTCTAGGTATGTTTGTGAAGCGCGTGGCAGACGCCGGGGACACGCGTGCGCGCGGCCGTCAGGTGTGTGAACGCGCTCAGCATCACGGGCTGAAGCGCATCTCTTCATCACCGTCACTTCACATGCAGAACTGCACGAGAGACCCTGCTAGAGGTAAACTTCATTTTCCTTTAGTTTAGCCTTTAAAGTTGTGTTGTCGACCTGTTGAAATTATTTATATTGATTTGTGTGTGATTAATGACATTTCACAGTTAAAATGCGTGTGTGTGTGTTGTGTAAATATTTTCAATATTTCAAGACAATGTATGTGGATATTGTGAGTATAGATACAAATGAAAATATGCACAAATAAAATAGTGTATTTCTGTTTTAAAACGAGCTAAAAGTTCATATATGCTCATGAATATTCATAGAAATGTATGATGTTCGTAGCTTTGTCATTTTCTTTAACTGCAAGCTTGTTTTCTCAAGGTTATCGCATTAAATAACAATAAACTATACTTTGCCAGCATTTTATTAGTCTAGTTCATTTTTACGTTTATACTAATACATTTTAAAATCAAAAGTTATGTAACATGAGCCAACAGTGAGCAATCTATTCTGTATTTATTATAAATGAATAAAGATGCTGCAAAGGAATATTTTTGTTATTTATGGCAACTAATGCTAATGTAACAACTGTGTTCCCTTAATTTTTTTTAAAAAGTGTATATATATATATATATATATATATATACGGTTCAATTAAATTAAGGGAACACTTATTCCCACATTGGATGTCAATGATTGAAATATTCAATTTGAAAATCTTTGTTTATATACATTCTATAACTTGTTAAGAACTAAATTATGTGAAACCAGTCAAAGAAAACTAAAATCATCAACACTGATTTTTCATGCCAAAAATCAATGTAAAAAACTGAATTTACAGGCTGAAGTCAGTCAGTCTTGTGTTCGGCCCTCATGTGCTTGAATGCACTTACGACAACATCTGGCTCCTGATGGGATGGAGGATGGAGTCCCGATCTCCTTCCAGATCTGGATCAGGACATCAGTAACTCCGGCACAGTTTGTGCTGCTTTTGGTGGCTTCGGATGCTCTGATACATGATGTCCCAGAGCTTCTCAAATGATTCAGGTCTGTGGATTGTGAGGGTCAGTCAACGGCATCAATGCCTTAATTGTCTTAAAACTGCCTACACACTCCAGCCACATGAGGAGCTTTATCAAGATTCAGGAGGAACCCAGGGTCACGGCACCATCATAAGCTCTGACAATGGCTCTGAGGATTTCATCCCGGATCCTAACAGCAGTGAGGAAACCATTGGTCTGTGTGACCCTCTAAGGATATTCCTCCTCAGATCATCACTGACCCAATCCGCTCATGCTGGATGATGCTGCAGCATAACGCTCCTCACGGCATCTTTCCCGTCTGTCACATGTGCTCAGTGTGAACCTGCTCTCATCCATGAAGAGAATGAGGAGCCAATGACAGACTTCCCAATTCTGGTGTTGTCTGGAAAATGTCAGTCGAGCTGCGGTTGCTGATCTGTAGGACCCACTAGAGGACGCAGAGCCCTCATGAAGACTGTTTCTGACATGTTGGTCAGAAACATGCACAACAGTTCCTGCTGGAGGTCATTTTGTTGTGATCTAGCAGCTCCTCTTGATTCTCCTCACACACAGGAGCAGATCCCGGTCCTTGCCCTTCTTCATCCGTGTCCATCTCTCCTCGTGTAACTTCTGTCTCCTGATATCTCCTCCATGCTCTTGAAACTGTGCTGGAGAAACACCAAACCTCCTTGTGACGGCACGTATCAGACAAATCAGTCAGATAGAATAAGGAGAGAGCAATTTTCTAAAGCCTCCACCTGCAAATCATTCTCTTTTTGTGTTTTTCCCTGCTGTTTCCTCTCCAGTGCACCTGTTGTCACTTTCATTTGCACCAAAACAGATGAAACTGATTCACAATCACTTCTGCTTCATATTGGACAGAATGATATACAAGAAGTCTAATTGACTTGGTGTTATACTGTAGTACCTCAAGATACGAAAGGCTCAACTGACGAAAAATCCAAGTTACGAAAGCAAAGACGAATAATTTTTACTGCTCTACATACGAAAAGTTTTCAAGATACGAAAGGTTTCTGAAAGTCCGAGATTCGCCCCATAACAATTTTGAAACTCGCGCCGCACGCCGCCATCTTAGTTATAGTAGACTCGCCACCATCCTCCTGCTCTCCCATTGGTTCCTGATGCTAGCCAAGCCATGAGATCCTTCTCTCTAATTGGACAGCATCCCTCCCATCATGCATCTTCTATACGTACGTGCTGGCGTGCTTTAGCTCAGCCACTCCGCACCCCAAACTTTACATTTTTATGTGTTTTCGTAAAGTTAAGTGTACGTACGTTATCTGCCGTTTGTCCTCCTCCTCTGCCGCCACTTTCGGAGATAGCCTCACTCGAAAGGTAAGCTTCGACATTTTACGTTATTTCATTGTTTAAAGGTCAATTTAGCTTTATTATGAAATTTAATGGGGTGTTTTTGGAGGACTTGGAACGGATTATCCATCTTACATGTAAAATGTGTTCCAAGATACGAAAAACTCATTTTACGAAGGCCGCCTCGGAACGGATTAATTTCGTATCTCGAGGTACCACTGTACTGTGATGATTAAGTGTTCCCTTCATTTTTTTGAGCATATATATATATATATATATATATATATATATATATATATATACTAGTAACGTTAAATCATTTGTGTAATTTAATCACATAAATTAATTGTTAATCTGTTTTACAGCACATACTGTAGATATGTGTATATATATATGATCATATAAAATTTGTCTTCATAAATTACAAGCAATTTTATTGTAAGAAGAAACTTGATAGGTTTGATTTAGATTATTTGCTGCATGGGTGTTTGATGCAGAAATGCGTGAGTGTGTTTATCTCTGTGTCTGGTAAATCCTCTCGACACGCTCTGGCTCTCTTGAGCTTAAAACGCTTGTCTGAAACTGTATCTGACGGCGCTGTGGTCGCGGGTCCTGTCAGCGGAGCCCAGGGTCCTGTTTCGGTTTGTCTGCGCTCACAAAGCTTTTTTCCAGTGGCTTTGTGTGTCCATCCGCTGGTCATCTGTGATGGAGATCTCATGAAAGTCTGACCTCTTTAATGAGGGAGTTTTACTCTTCCTCGCTGCTCCGTGACCGTCTGAGGAAGACTTCAGTGATGACAATCAAGCGTGATTGCTCCATTTTGTGAGACGTTTCAGTCAGTATTTTATGTTGGATGGGTCTGTTTTTAATGCATTTAAAACTTTTATTTCTGGTGTTACTGTTAGGAAATTAACAGTGAGGTGATTTATGTCACCAGGAGCTTCAATTCATGAAACAGGATGTGAATTCTTACAGGAAGAGTTTAGGAAAGTTAGGGAATTTGTGGGACAATATATATATATCCTTAATCTTTGAGTAAACATAATTGTTTATTCTCTGATACATATAGAAAAAACTTTTTCTGAACTGATTAGACATTTTTCTGTAAACTTTAAAAATAAATGTTGCATTAAAATGTCAGTTGATCGATTACATCTTGATGTTTCACTCCTTTTTAAAGACTTTGAAGAACTTTGATGAATGCATTGCTGCTCCAGTATGATAAGATGAAAGATAATATATATTTATTATATTTTATCATATTGTTATTATATATTTTAAATATATATGAATTAATGTTTTAACTGTATATGCAATTATTTGATCAAACATACAGTAAAACTATTTTATTTAAAACAGCTGTTTTCTATGTGAATATATAGTAAAGTGTCATTTATTCCCGTGATTAAAGCTGAATTTATTAGATGATAAATACAGTAAAACAGTGTAATATTATATCAGTGTAAAACAGCTGTTTTCTATGTGAATATATAGTAAAGTGTCATTTATTCCCGTGATTAAAGCTGAATTTATTAGATGATAAATACAGTAAAACAGTGTAATATTATATCAGTGTAAAACAGCTGTTTTCTATTTGAATATATAGTAAAGTGTCATTTATTCCTGTGATTAAAGCTGAATTTATTAGATGATAAATACAGTAAAACAGTGTAATATTATATCAGTGTAAAACAGCTGTTTTCTATGTGAATATATAGTAAAGTGACATTTATTCCTGTGATTAAAGCTGAATTTTCAGCATCATTACTCTAGTCTTCAGTGACACATGATCCTTCTAATGCGATGATTTGATGATCAACAAACATTTATGATTACTATCAGTGTTGAAAACAGGTTTTCTGCTGGTGAGATTGAGTTTTTTCTTGATTCTTTGAAAAATAGAAAGTTCAAAAGAACAGATTTTATAGCTATAGAAATAGAATCATTTGGAAAATTATAAATGTCTTCCTTTGATCAACTTAAAGCATCCTTGCTCAGTAAACTTATTAATTAAATCTTTTTGTAAAATAAATTAATACTTTTATTCAGCAAGGATATTCAACTCAGGAATGCCATACAGCCAAAAAGTGTTCTTTACAAAGAAAACATGGTAGATTTTATTCATTTTTGAAGTGTGTGACTTTCAGGTACGTTTAAACATGTTCTCATGGTGCTGCCAGTGGATGATTATGGATGTGTCTGGTGATCTTGAGCATATCCTCATGCAATATTAACCCATCTGAGCTGCTCCGAATTGAAACCCGCAGACTTGGAGTGCATCCTGACGACTGCTGCTCAATCAAATGCAACCAAATACACAAGATCACCAAGCAACCAAAACAAACAACCCTAAAATGTGAAAACCGATGTGTTAAATTCAACCTTTAACGCTTTCCCCAATCTGTTCTCCCTTCACAGGTTTGTTGGCAGGGCGGATATAGATCGCTTCGGAGCAGTTCTCCCCGAGGAACCCATCATTCCACGGGACGCGTCCCCACCATGGGGGAGAGACTGGGCCGCACAACTCCTCTTTTGTCCCGTGGCCGGACGTTCGGATGGTCCACCTCCAGCAACAGCATCAAGCTGATGAACTGCGGCCACAACGGCCATGACTTCCCGGTGCCGAGCTCGTTGCACAGCCTGGAGGAGGCAGCAGCGTCCAGCTCTCCTGTTTCACTGGAACCGGAGCCCGTGGTGAATAATGGATCGAGCGCTCCCGTGGCTTCAGGTGGCCACACAAAGGAGCCACCGGCGCACAGCAAGCGCTGCCAGCCCCTCTCCATCTCCAGCGCCCCGGCCTCCGCCCGCTTCACGCACAGCCCATACCACGCCAAGACTAGCATGCAGGGCGATGTGTACAACTTCCTAGAGAGACCCGCCGGCCTGAGGTGCTTCCTGTATCACTTCCTCGTGTGAGTACACCTCATTTTATTCATTTGTACAGTCACATTCATCAGATGCTTTTATCCAAAGTGACTTGCATTGCATTCAAGAAACACATTGACATTCTAATCAGTTCTTGCTTTCCCTGGGAATCGAACCCTGACCTTGGTGTTGCAAGCGCCACTCTCTACTTTTAGAGACACAGGAAAGCACTTATGAAGCTTAATGGGTTTTTTAATTTAACTCAGTCCCATGATGTGACATGCATTTTGAAACTTTTGATTAGTTAATAGTGTTTTTAATGATTTTAACACTCAAGAATTACTTTTTTGTCAATATAGCCAATGCACGATATTTTAGTTTGATAATATTTTTATTTAATATTTTGTATTGTTAGGGGATTAATATATAGCATTATATGGTACTAAGTTATTTTTGTGGAATCGTTATGATTCTACTATTTTTATTTAGTTCGTTATTTATGATCTATTTACTCTGTCCTGAAAATTACATTTCAACTGTCATAAATCGTAAAACCTAAACTGTCATAAATCTTGAAGGTTTTGAGGCGCAGATGTAAGTCTTGTCTCTTTTTAAAGAATATACGTGACAGATTATTAAACGTGACGTATAGATGAAAAATAGTTCTTATAATTATGAAAAATGCACAAAAATAGTATTTTTTATAGTAAATATATATCTTCCAAAACATTTTTTACTCTAAAACTGAGAAAATCAAAGCCATAAAACCAAATATGTTTTGCTCCAAATTTGAAGTTGATTTCTTAAAAAATGAGCTTTCAGTCAGATTTAGTTTGGCCGCAGTACCAAACGCTCACATTTTCAAATGCGCTCATTTATGACTACGAACAACATTTACTACCATTTAACCTTTTAACAAACATGTCCATTATATTGTGTGTGTGTGTGTGTGTGTGTGTGTGTGTGTGTGTGTGTGTGTGCGTGTGTGTGTATACATATATTTAATTAATTATTTTTGTCCAGACAGCTTTCATGTTGACAATTTTTTTTTCTATTTTTTGAGTGGAATTTTTTTAGGAGATTTTTTGTTATTTTTCATTTTATTCAACTTTAACTGACCCAGCAGCTGAGTGACAGAAAAACTGCGGTGCACTGGGTTAAAAATATTTAAAACAACCCAACAAAATGACCCAGAATTTGGGTTAAAAAGCTGTTTTCATGAACAGATTAATTCTAATTCATTCTTCTAGTCATGCATTTAAGAGTTTATAAGTCTCGTCTTGTTTTAGATGCCGACACTTGGATGCTTTTAAAACACTTGCGTTTACTTTCACTCACATTTGGTGGAGAGATTAGAGCAACGTTTGGATGCACAAGCAGTAGGAAGAGCATGAGTCGTGTGTTAATTACAGCTGATGGCGTGTGGATCTCAGTCACTGAAGGAGAGATGTCTCCGCATGTCTCCCGGCACCTGAAACGGCTCCTGAGCTGATGAACTGCACACTCAGACACGAGACGTGCCTCAACTCTAGCGCGATGGAGAACACATGGCTTTTTTATTGCACTTAAAGTCATTTAATGACAGCGTGCTAGAGAAAATGCTCATTTCAGTGTTAAATCACCATGAAATGTGATCTGGTTTAGTTCATGAGTGTTGAAACTCATCAAATGGATGCGTTAATCAAATTTTCCTCATTTACATTCATGCATTTATCAGACGCTTTTATCATTGCATTCCAGAAAAACATTGACATTTGTAACAGAGACAAGGGGCCTCAGATTGGTTTTAGTCTATTGTAGCACCCCTTTCCCTGGATGTACCCGCAGATGGAGGCGCAAAAATGAAGTGACGGGATACTGTAATCCAACCATATAGTGTTTATTCCAAGTGTCCAAAAACCAAACAAACAAAACAAAACAAAAGCAAAACCAATGTTGCCCAACGGTATGCAAAGGAAATCCACAGTGACTGAAAATGAGTACAATGATAAAAAAAAGGGATAAGCAAACAAAAAGTTTGGCTATGCCAATAAATTGGCCCAAACTGCCATGACATACTCACTTTACCTCCCCTCCCTTACAACTAGGAGAGGCCATCTTAAAAAGGCCACGCCCCTCCCCTTTGAGTTAAACCATTTAGAAAAAGGTAACAGAGAGATTCCAAGAAAGCATTCACACAGTAACCCATAAATACATTACCATAATAATAATACAAAAACACCTTAACATTTGAAACAAAACAAAAACAAACTGTAATATTCATTAACACTTAACAGTTTTCTAACGAAAATTAAACCGGTCATCAAGAAGATCCCCCTCATGAGAACAATGACCCATGCCTTCTCTTGGCGGGAAAAAAACAAATGATGTCAACTCAAAATGGTTATTTACTATAAACAGGTTTATAAGTATCCAAATTTTTGCAAAATCAATAATATGCGATGTCATAATGTGAGGTGAATGCATGTTCAAAGACCAATGGTAAGAGTCTCTCCCAAAACATTTATAGTCACAGCCTCATTGTGACATTTCCCCCTTCCTCTCCAGACACCGCCTATGGTGTCCTCGAAAGAAAGTCAGCCGTGCAATTTTGTGACCCTGACCTGTACAGTACCTCAAAGTCAAACGGCTGCATGGCCAGGAACCACCTAGTAATGCGAGCATTTGTGTCCCTCATACGGCCTAACCAGGCCAATGCTCGATGGTCCGTCTCCAAGCGGAATTTTCGACCAAGCAAATAATACCTCAAAGAGTCTAAAGCCCACTTAACTGCAAGACACTCCTTTTCAACAGTGGAATAGTTGACCTCTCTAGGCAGGAGTTTCCTACTGATGTATAAAATAGGCTTGAGTTGACCTTGTCCTTCTTGAAGAAGTACTGCCCCAACGCCGTGTTGCGAGGCGTCAGTCTGAACTGTAAACAGTTTATTAAAATCAGGACTCTGAAGAACTGGTCCCTGACATAGTGCATCCTTTAAATCTTGAAAGGCTTTTTCACAATCCTCAGTCCAGACTACCTTGTTGGGCTGGCTCTTTCTTGTCAAGTTTGTCAGGGTTATTGCCCTGGCTGCGAAATTTGGAATAAATTTTCTGTACCAGCCAACAAGTCCCAGAAAAGCTCGCACCTGCTTCTTTGTCACAGGCCGGCCTGCTCCTTTGACTGCCTCCACCTTCCCCACCTGAGGCCGGACCACACCGTGGCCCAGTACAAATCCAAGATATTGGGTTTCTGGTTTGGCTAAGGCACACTTGTCTGGGCGAATGGTTAGACCCGCTGCCTTGATGCGAGCCAAAACCTCCTTAAGATGCTCCAAATGCTCTTCCCAGCTTTGACTGAAGATCACAATATCGTCAAGATAAGCGGCAGCATATTCTTCTGTACCATGGAGAATTTGATCCATCATCCTTTGAAATGTGGCTGCGGCCCCATGGAGCCCAAATGGAAGGACCCGGAACTGGAAGTGGCCGAAGGGGGTTTTGAATGCCGTAAACTCCTTACATACTGGCTTCAGTGGTACTTGCCAGTATCCCTTACAAAGATCCAAGGTGCTCAGGTAGTCTGTCCTTCCTAGTCTCTCCACCAACTCATCCACTCGTGGCATTGGATAAGGATCAAATTTACTAATGCTATTCAACTTCCTGAAGTCTAAGCAGAACCGCAGGGTACCATCTTTCTTTGGCACCAGCACTATGGGACTACTCCACTCACTGGACGATGGTTCAATAACCCCAAGCTCTCTCATGGTCTGCAATTCCTCTTTCATAACAGGTAGTAACTTCTCTGGCACCCGAGACACCACCTGTCGGACAGGTTTGAGGTCTTTGAGGATAATAGAATGGTCGACTAATTCTGTCCTGCCAGGAATATCCATGAACAGCTGATCAGGTATACATTTCCGTAGCTGACGTCTTTGCTCTTCACTCAGGTGCTGCAAATTTAACTGGCTGTTACTACAACAGGTTGGTAAATACTGTTCTTCAACTTCCTCTTCGCCCTCTATGGCTCTCACCAGCATAGCAATGTCGTTGACTTTCCCAGTTTGGCCTTGAATTGGAGGTGGATGCCATTTTTTTAGCATGTTCACGTGAAATATTTGCAGAGGCTGATTTCGTGAGGGAATTTTTATCTGATAGGTCACTGGACCTATCTTCTTTGTTATCTGGTACGGACCTTGCCACTTTGCCACTAACTTGTTCTCCGACGTCGGAAGCAACAACAGCACTTCTTCACCCGCTTCAAAGCTTCGTGATCTGGCCGTCTTGTCATACCAGAGTTTCTGTTGCACTTGGGACTTTATCAGGTTTTCTCTTGCCAAGGCAGTACTCTGCTGAAGTTTCTCCCTCATTTTCACCACGTAAGTGAGGATGTTCTTGCTCTTTGAATCATCTTTTGCCTCCCAGCTCTCTTTCAGGACATCTAAAGGACCTCTTACTTGGTGGGCGTACAACAATTCAAATGGTGAAAATCCTGTTGAAGCCTGGGGTACTTCACGATAGGCGAACAGGAGGTATGGCAGCCATTTATCCCAGTCCTTGCCTGAGTCTGAGACAAACTTTTTTAACATATTCTTTAGAGTCTGATTGAATCTTTCAACAAGGCCATCAGTCTGAGGGTGATATGGGGTTGTTCTCACTCTCCTTATACCCAAGAGCTGATAAACTTTATGCAGTGTGCGACTCATAAAGTTAGTTCCCTGGTCTGTCAAAACCTCTTTTGGTATGCCGACTTGCGAAAAGAATCTCAACAAGGCTGAAGCTATTTGCCTAGCAGTAACATCTCTCAAGGGATATGCTTCAGGGTACCTTGTGGCATAGTCTGAGATTACTAGAATAAACCGATTTCCTGCCTGGCTCCTCTCAACTGGTCCAACAACATCTACGCCTATTCTCTCAAAAGGCACATCAATTACAGGCAAAGGGACTAGTGGTACATATGCAGGAGTCCGACCAGTTGTAAGTTGGCATTCAGGACATCTCTGGCAGTACTCTTTAACGTCTGTGTACATTCTGGGCCAATAAAATCTTTTAGAGATTCTCAAACATGTCTTTGCAAAGCCTAAATGACCTGACCATGGAATGGAATGACCTAAATGTAGCACCTCACTCCTTTGTGATTTAGGTACAACGAGCTGCAGGTCTCCCTCTTTAGTCCGTTTATACAAGAGTTCATGTTTCAACACAAAAGAATCATCCAGTAAAACATCCCTGTCACCCTTTCTAACTTGCTCAAAACATGTGGCTAGGGTTGGGTCTTCCCTCTGCAGCTGGGCTAAGCCACTTGGAATCTCAATGTCTGCTTCACACAATTCGGGTTCAACAACATCCCCGACAACATTTTCTGCAGTATCAATCAGGCCTGCTACCAAATCTCTACGCTGTTGTAATCTACTGTCCCCTGTTGGTCCTGGCTCAGCTTCAAAATCTGCGGAGTAAAAAGGTAAAGTATGCAAGGCATCATCTGGACCTGGGTCGAGCGCCGTCTGCACTGCTCGCTTTGACTGAGCCCTTGTCACCACCCCACACCATTCTGTGTCCTGAAGTAACTCAGCCAACACTGGCATATCTGTGCCAAGTAAGATGGGATAAGGAAGAGTCTCAGCAATTCCAACCTTCATCAAATAAGACTGATTCAAAACTTCAATATACACCTCTGCAACAGGCAATGGAGTGTTATCACCATGCACACAACAAACAGTAACAGTTTCTGTGTCACTCCAATCTTGTCTAGGCACATATCTGCTCTGCACTAGCGTGTACGTACAGCCAGTATCAACCAAGGCCAGGACTGGTTTACCATTTAATAAGACAGATCTAACCGGCTGGGTGTTACATTTCCTCAGGGAAGGCTTAACTAAATGGGGAACATAACAAAGTCCTGCTGTTTTGGGTTTCTTTAGGGGGCACAGAGGTCTAGTATGGCCTAGTTGACCACAATGAAAACAGACTACATCCTCTTTAGCTACACCCTGTGATACTGCCTGAGAAGTTGTAGCTCCACTTTGTGTGAATTTTAGGACCTTGGCTTGAGAGTTTGAACAGTCCCCAGACCCCTCAGACTTACCTCTGGACAAAGGGAAGGTTCCTGCATAGCGAAAGTTTCCTGCTCCTTTACGTGCTGTGATGTACGCCTCCACCAGTCTAGCAGCCTCAGCAGCTGTCATTGGCTCACGCTCCTTGACCCATGTTCTCACATCTGGGAACAAGACTCGTAGAAACTGCTCCAGCACAAGGGCCTCCATAATATCCTCTTTAGTGCTGTCGGAGTAGCGGACCCACTTGCAAAACAGATCTTTCAGACGCGTATAAAGCTCGTATGGTGACTCGTCCGCAGGGGTATTCAGATTACGGAACCTCAGTCTGTAAGTCTCAGCATTGATTTCATACTTTCTCAGAATTGCGGTCTTAACATGATCATAATCTTGTGTGTGTGCAGGGTCCATTGCAACAAATGCCGATCTGGCCTTACCCGTGAGTAACGGTATGAGATGAATTGCCCAGTCTTGTTTAGGCCACTGGTACACCTCTGCCAGCCTCTCAAACGTCAGCAAATAGTGCTCAATATCGTCCGAGTCCTCCAGTCTTGCAAGACGCGGCTCCCGGTCGATCACCTTCGGTGCTGGTTTGTCAGGAACTGCTCCCAAACGGATGCGGTCCATGTCGATCTGCATCTGTGTGATGTGATGACTGAGCACTTTAAAATGTTGTTCTCGTCGGACTGTCTCTCTCTCTTGTCGGTCATCCCGATCCTTTTGATACTCCATGAAAGACTTAAACATCTGCGCCAAAGCAGTAACAGCACTATCAGCTCCAGCTTCGGCCCCCTGGACCATTGTAGACTGTACTCTTTCAAGTGGATCTCCTTCAACTTCACTTTGGTCCACATCTTGCATAGCACCTCCGTCATGTTGAGTCCTCGTTTTGGGTGGCATTGTAAAAACAAAAATGTCCACGTCACCTCAGCGGTACAAAAAAAAACTTCTGACACCAATTGTAACAGAGACAAGGGGCCTCAGATTGGTTTTAGTCTATTGTAGCACCCCTTTCCCTGGATGTACCCGCAGATGGAGGCGCAAAAATGAAGTGACGGGATACTGTAATCCAACCATATAGTGTTTATTCCAAGTGTCCAAAAACCAAACAAACAAAACAAAACAAAAGCAAAACCAATGTTGCCCAACGGTATGCAAAGGAAATCCACAGTGACTGAAAATGAGTACAATGATAAAAAAAAAGGGATAAGCAAACAAAAAGTATGGCTATGCCAATAAATTGGCCCAAACTGCCATGACATACTCACTTTACCTCCCCTCCCTTACAACTAGGAGAGGCCATCTTAAAAAGGCCACGCCCCTCCCCTTTGAGTTAAACCATTTAGAAAAAGGTAACAGAGAGATTCCAAGAAAGCATTCACACAGTAACCCATAAATACATTACCATAATAATAATACAAAAACACCTTAACATTTGAAACAAAACAAAAACAAACTGTAATATTCATTAACACTTAACAGTTTTCTAACGAAAATTAAACCGGTCATCAAGAAGATCCCCCTCATGAGAACAATGACCCATGCCTTCTCTTGGCGGGAAAAAAACAAATGATGTCAACTCAAAATGGTTATTTACTATAAACAGGTTTATAAGTATCCAAATTTTTGCAAAATCAATAATATGCGATGTCATAATGTGAGGTGAATGCATGTTCAAAGACCAATGGTAAGAGTCTCTCCCAAAACATTTATAGTCACAGCCTCATTGTGACAACATTCTAATCAGTTCTTGCTTTCCCTGGGAATCAAACCCTGACCTTGATGTTGCAAGCGCCACTCTTTACTGTGTGAGCCTGATGTAGTTTCTTAGCTTTATTTGTGGCTCAGTGATTGTGATTTGAGTATTATTTCTATGCTATTATAGTTTTATTAAATTTTGAATATCATACTTTTTTGAAATATTACTATTTCGGTTTAATTTAGAGATGCAGATCCTGATCGTTGATTATTCAGAATGATAGCTCAGGGAAGCCTTTCGTATGGTTCATTACTGTAACGTCAGAGTTTAAACTGAACAACAGAACTATGTTATATTCAACTGCTGTTTGTTTGCAGATATAATAATTCAGACTCAAATAAAAACTGAATTGTTTGTATACAACTCACTTGTCTTCATGGCAAATTTATTCAAAAATACATGTTCATTAAAAGTAAATAATGGAAATAGTGAAAACAATTGCTTTTATCTGCAGATACTGATTGGAAGATACATCAGTGCATCTCTAGTTTCATTTAAGTTTTAGTTTTTATTTCATGTGTGTGTGTGTGTGTCACGGAATGACGGCGCAGACGAAGACGAAGATGAGAATTCGATGAAACTTTAATAATAAATGCAGAGTGACGTAACAGTAGTGCATCCATACAAGTGTAAACCACAAACATGTGAAATGCACAAACAACTACCGACAACTGAAAGGTGGAGAAGGAGAACTAAATATACTAGTGATAATGAACAAAAGACAAACACCTGTGATGATTTGTGACCATGACAACTGATGAGTGACGGAAGGTTCTGGAACAAAACAATAACGTGAGCAAAACGACAAAATAAGAGTCCTGGAAGATAGTGACCGTGACAGTGTGTGTGTGTGTGTCTGAATCTAATTCTGCTTTGTTTCAATGAACAAAAGAGTTTTCATTTTCGTTTATTTTTCAATAATAAAGGCCCATTCACACCAGGCAACGATAACGATAACAATAACGATAACGATAAATGTATACGTAGTTTTAAATATCGTTCTAAATGTAAAAACCACAACTATATTGATAACGGCACAGAGAAACTAGTTGGAATCCGTTTTTCCAGCTGATGAACGATAAAAACACAGATATATATATATTTTGTGTGTGTATTCAGAAACTCAAGAAAGAAAGTCACTGGACTGATATGACAGTGATTTTTATTTGTAGGTGAACTATCCCTTTAAAATCTTGTTTATGACTGTCTGTCCCAGTTTTTCAATGAATGAATTCCAAATTCAGGAGAATGATGAATGTTCAGATGTGGCGCTCTGCCCGGCGCGCTCGGCACGTATTAGTACTTTTCTTGAGCTTATCGCACAAGCATGTCATGACACAGCGATGGAAACTCTCTGGCGGCTTGCCTACCTTCAGTGCTGTTGGCTTGGGTGGCTGATGATAACCTCTCTCTCTCTCTCTCTCTCTCTCTCTCTCACACACACACACACACACACTCTCTCTCTCTCTCTCGTAACTGAGTATCTAGAGTTGCAGTCACAGTGGTGAACCTGATCTCAGCCTCTTATAAAATTAAACCGCACTGACTGATATTCTGTGCCGCTTCTTTAACTAACTCTTACTTGCTGATGGTTATCGATGCCGGGTTGTTCTTTGGCCGATCTGCCATCGCTGAAACGGACACATAAAAATCCGAAAGCAACTGTTTCTGACAGACTTAGACTGGTTGAAACTAAGCCTGTATCTTACCTGGATTTTTTGTGTGAAAATTCCTTAACTTATTTTGATGAGTAAAAACATGTGTTGTCATAAATGATTGCTCATATAATTATGGACAGTGTTGACTGTATCTCACCCTGAAGGAAAACCTTTAATATCGAGACTTTGTAAATTTTTACTGTATATTTTTACTGTTTTTTTCTTTCTGAGAATCAGTGTTATTTTAGAGTCATTGAGGTATTATTATAGTTGTATTAATATTTTGAATAAATATTCAGTTTTAGTAATTTTGTTTTGTTTTGTTACTTTTATAGTTTTGGTTATAAATATGTTTAAGTAAACTAAATTAAATGAATTTTATTTTACTTTTAATATTTTTTATTTAATAAATTGAATACATTTTTATTTCATTTTATTACTTTATATAATTTTATGTGCTTTTATCTTCTTTTTTAAATACTACTATTTAGCTTTAATTTATTTTTATTTCAGTATAAATTTTATTTATTTCTGGTTAGTAATTAGTGATTCAACTTAAAGTATTTTATTTAGTTGCCATTAGTTTACCGTTTAGTTTACGTATTTTTTATCTAGTATTTTTTTTATTTCAACTTCTTTTCAATTAACAAAATAAATTTTATTTAATTTGTTATTTAATACATTTAATTTAATACATATTTATATTTTTCAATTTTAAGTAACAATTGTGTATTTATTTTATTTTAGTTAATTATAATAACTGCAGAGAAGTCTATCGTCTCATATTCATATTTTTTTCCTACTGGCTGCCTCATTGCTTAGCCTTCATATTTCTAAACTTCTGCCTGTTTGGGCTACAATTTGTAAAAAAGTGTGGAAGATGAAAACAGAACACTGTTGGATTGTGGGAGATTTCTTACAGCTATGCCATTGCCAGGTGCCTCTGATGAATCTAATGCAATGATCCGCATGGCAATGCATCGTTTTGCTCTCTGAATTTGCTACGCGACTGCAAACATTTAGATGTTTAAAGCGCAGTGTTTGTACCATATAACTATGCAGAAGCATGTATGACGAGGAACAGACATCCTGACCTCTGTTCTTTAAGATCTGTCTGATCTGTATGTATTTGTCATTTCAATTACAGCTCATTGAGCAGCTTAGTTATGATGAGACTATCAGAGACTCCTGCAGCTCAGCCCGGATCAGCTTTATCATTGATCCTCGTGGGCCAAGAGAGGGGGATGGAGAGCTGGAGGATCATCTCAGGTCCCAACGGTTTCACAAGAGTGTATCTTGTTGCTTGAAAATGCGAGGCATCTAATAGGGCAAAATAAACAATTAAGGGATCTTAAATACAGCCAATCGTCTTCCTGATGGAAAGTGACACTCTTAAAAACACTCTTCCTTGACACTCTTAAAAGGAAAGGAATCTAAACTGCATCTAAATAAGTATCTTTTTTAGTGGGAAAAATACAAATGTTCCTAAAAATTGTCCTTTTACTGAAAGGTTCTTTTGGGGAAACGTCTCACATCTCATTATTGCATAACCTTTATTTCTGAAGATGTAGATTTAATGGGGATTTGTTTAATTAATCAAATGTTTCAATATCCCAATTTAGTATTTAGAAACTCTGTGGTCATATCATACATTGCTCTGTTTTTTGAGCATGCATCTCAGTAACTTTGGGTTAATCATGGCGTGAGTTTGGTGCGGGACTATCCGTTTGACTGACCAATGACAGATGGGCGAGCTTGTGTTCAGGAAAGAGTGTTTTTTGCAGTTGTGTTTGGTATTCTCCATAATAAAATAATAATATACTGTGTTCTCCAAAATAAAAAATCTGAAAACTTGAAATTAACATCAAACACGCAAAATACGTACACATTTATGCTGAATGAGTGAGCTACGTGAATCCAAGCTTATTTAAATAGCCGATATTTGCAGTTAAATTTGTCTAGGCTTAACATCCATAATGAATGTTTGTCTTATACTTAAACCTTTAATTCCTGTTCTTTTATTATGCCCCTTTTACCAGCTGTAATATAAGTCTCAGGTTCCCCCAGAATGTGTCTGAAGTTTCAGCTCAAAATATCTCTCAGATCATCTACTATACCAAATAACAAATGCCCATTTTTGAGTGGAAGGAGAAACATGTTATTTTTGTGCTTGTATCTTTAAATGCAAATGAGCTGCAGCTCCGCCCCCTTTCCAGAAGAGGGCTGTGCCTTTACAGCTCGTGCCTCGGATACTCTTCCAAAAACGACAACATCTGTTTGGTTTTGATGATCATCTCTATCGCACTCAAGCTCGTGTGACGCGAGAGTTTATGATCTCGATGTGTTTGAGTCATGTCAGTCTAAACTTCTGATATGTGGTTTTCTGAGCGCACACACCTGAAGCACACGCGCAGAAAGATGGTTGTCAGATGGAGCGTCCCGTGAGGGTTAAACTAAGCTCTCTTTCACGTCTTATTGCGCTTACACTGACCTTCACACACAAGGTTATGTCAAAAACACACAGAAATATGTGTATTAGATCTGTATATTAAAGTGACAACAGCATAATACACAGAACCTGCTGCTACAAATGCTGTCAATATGAATCAAAAAACACAAATCTGCTATTTCTTGAAATCTGTTGTTAAGTGGAGATAAACATGGCGGACTGTGTTTGGCTCACTGGGGGGGGGGGGGGGGGCGGAGCTATGCTAATAGGGCGGAGTATGTCAGCAGTTGTGGGCGGGGCCTGTGCATATGTGACGTCACACTGCTGGAATCTGCAAATGCTTATTCTGAGGCGCTGCTGATTTATGGAAATTTAAAAAAATAGGAGGGTGTTTTCACCATTACAGGCTGGTTGTGTAACACTGTTGACATATTTACACCGTGTAGAAATGAACTTTGTTAAATATATCCCCTTTAAATGATTGTTGAGGGAAGGGAACTAAAATACTATTTTATAGTGTTTATAAGCATCTCTCTTTAGTTTTTACGTGATTTCTAAAATGTGACTTATACACTGATGTGACACTGATGTGTTTTTTTGTTCTCTCAACAATGCAGTTTTAACCCTGTGCGACTTGTAAATGCAAGGTTTTTATTTTCTCTATTTGTGGCCGTAGTTCTCACATTGAGAGGAGAATTAATGCATGAGATTAATCAGTTTATCCCAGATGAGATCATAACTCACTGGTGATTTAATCCGCTCCGGACAGCTGGACCGCTGTAAATGCAGGAATCGCTCTGAACCATTTTCAACCTGAATTCCCATTGTCAGACATAGCTTTGGTGGTTTGTGATTTCATCAATGATGCTTGATGCTCTGCTTTCGCTATGCTTTGTTTTACTGACATGTAAAACATGTTTGCCTAAAACATTAATAATGCTGTCACTGGTCCATTATATTGCCACAAACACTATATAATGCATGAAGATTTTTGTATACTCATCACTTATTGATCAGGATCTTAAGGACAAAATAAGTGCAGGCACTTATAAATAGTTTGAAGTATACGTCTAGTGACTATACACCGGAAAAGCCTCACATCACTGAACAACTGTGTCAACATAAAATACAACAATGCAAAAACTGGTGGTTCTGCTCACTTTAATTGTCTCTGGTTATTTGCACTTAGAGCGGACTGTATTTACCGAACTGCGGCGTACGGGAACCAGTGTACTGTTTCGTGCTTAAGACGAGCTGGATTTACATTCATGTTCTCTTGTTTCCCTGTCAGGATCCTGCCATCAATAAGTAATCTCAGGCCAGAGTCGGGTCAGGTGATGTTCACGAGCCGCTGGACTTCACAGCTCTGGAGTTACAATCAGGCCATTTGGTTTGTTTGTGTTGCTTCGGGTTGCGCTTGACAAATGGAGACATTTACATATTATTGCTATTATTATGCATTAAAAATTGTATATGATCAATACGACATGACAACTTGTTTTCATCAAAATAAGTTAAGCAAGTTTTTTTTTATTAGTTATTCACATTTTTGTTTTTTACCCAAAAAAACAAAAATTTATGTAATCAAATTCATCTTTTACCCAAAGTGACTTACATTGCATTTTAGAAACGCATTGAATCAGTTCTTGCTTTCCCTGGGAATCGAACCCATGACCTTGGTGTTGCAAACACCAATGCTCTACTGGTTGAGCTACAGGAAAGCTAATTATAGTTATGCAAAATTCAAGTAAGTTTAATGCAGCAACTTTTTTAAAAATGAGTATTGACTGTCTCTGTTTTACAGATTTCAGTGAACAGTTTGAATGAAGTTGATGAATGAGCTGCCGTCAGTCTGATTTGGGATCTGGCTCAGTAATGCACCAGCTGTTTGGCTTTTAATCAGGTCTAGAGTACTTTCCTTTCAAAATGTCCTTCTTTTTTTGCATTATTTTTAACCAGCGACTGAGTTTGTACCCAGCTCGGGATGCTATTAGGTGCCGGTGTGTCATTACTTCTTAACGCAATGGGAGGTTGATTGAAAACGGCTCGTCTGAGGCTAGATTCTGAGGTAAATGTTATTGTTCTTTGGACTGGGAATCTGGTTTGGATTTTGAATTTAATTTGGCTAAAGGCGAGAGCCCTGCATGTGTCTGCAGGGGTCCACGGGATTGACAGGAACATACCGTTGTATAGAGACTAGACGTCTGCACGTAGAGACAATGATCCTCCTGTTAGAAACAACTCACGGGCCGTAGAGGGTCATCCGGCTGAAGGTCAAACACAACAAGACCTTTCAGAAGATGCACAGTTCCAGTCTGGGGTCACCATTAGTTTAAAGACTAGTTTATTAATTAGAATGCAGTGATGGGAACAGAAAAAAACAATCAATGATTGATTTGTGTCACAGCAGGTGGGTTGCAGAAGGGATGAAAATGAAGCAGGATTTAGATGCAGCTGTATTTCTTTAATAGCTAAATTGAAATAGGAAACATATTCAGGCTTTTTCAGCAATCTCTAAAAACGCTAACAGAACAACCACTGAAGTGCGTTGATACGCTCAGCATTATTCATTGTGTTGATGTGATTTCCTCTGAAACAGGAAGTGAGGGCGGGGCATATCGAGCAGCTCCTCCCCTTTTTAAAACAGCCAATAGCGTTTAGTTTCTCTCACAGTTCAGAGCCGTTGATCTCGATAAAGCTGCAGTTTCTTCCTGATCTCTCCCCGTTTCTCCTCCACATCTCTTTAAAACACATGATTGTGTGCAGAACTCAAACGGGTGGATGTGTTTCTCCATCACATGATCCGCTTTGGTCTGTCGTGTCTCTGGATCTGCGGCGCTTCACTGACACTAACGTCAATCCAGACTTCATTCCCCCAATGAAAGATATTCCCACTGTCTGAATCCTCCCTGTCCCCGATATAGTGACTATGAGCCGTTCATCATGCAGAAACAGTGTGTGAACGAGTGACCGATTTCAGCCGCAGCTTCAGCCTCTGTTTATAATGAAGGGGGCGGAGCTTCAGATTCCAGAGAGCAGCTGATTGGACAGAAAATACTGAAGCACAGTGATGTCATCAAAATCATTGATCCGTATTAAAGGAAGTGAGAGACTGTAAATTTTGAACACTTATACTGTATCTTCTAAATGTGAATTTTGTAATTGTTTTGGAGCTTATAGAGAACCATGAGGCCAACATATTTAAAGTATGAAAGTCAAGTTTTTAGTGTTATTTGTATGTTTATGTGGTGTTGTTATATTTTAGTTTTAAGGGATACAATTATTTACTATAAGGGGACTTTAATACTAAAAGCCAAAAAAAACGTACATTTTGATTTCATGGGGACTTAAAATGAACAAAAATGGACATAGGGCAATAAAACTGAATTAGATATTTAACTAGAAACAGGTGTAACACTTGAGGGCAAATCAAACACTATGAAGAACAGAGAAAAATAAACCTGAACTGGGAACAGTGCAAAACTAACAGGCTAACAACTCAAACAAAGCTCAAAACCTAAATTGTTACTTTACATCGTCAAAGTCTGAAAACATTAATGACTTTACTTTAAAATAAAATAAAAGTAAGTACATATACCCAAATATTTCATAGTAACAATTCCCTGCTGCTGAACCTTTAGACAGATTTAAAAGGATATTCAGATTATGAAACATTATTACTCTTTTACCTATTGACCTGACTTTTAATCCAAATTTGAGAAAATGAGGGAGGCCATATTTGTTCCATTTGCGAGCGTCACGCCCTGCATTTCTGTTAATCCTGCTGTTGATGGTGCAATATCATAACATCTGCTCATCTCTGAAATGGATTAGAGGAGCATTTCTTCTTCTATACAGGGCTGTTTCCAGTCATTTAGCTCATCTGAGATTGCTTGTGTTTTTGCTCTTTAGGATTTTTACATAAGCCTAATATGTTCTAAAACAGCATACGGTATGTACTTGATTTCTGAACATAATCGCTTTGCATGAAAAGTGTCGAGTGTTTAGTAACAACTTAGTTTTAGCTCTCTGAATTCTGGCTTTGTGGTGAATGCTTAAAAGCCACTACTTTCAGTAATGCACAGTGTCATAACTACTTGACTCATTTTAGAGCAGAAAAACTCTGGAAGCTTATAGTGCGGAGTCTTACAGTTATAAATCATAAGGAGCAGAGAGCAAAATTTTAAGACTGAAACCCTATAAAGTCCTATATAGAGCAGAACCCTACAGTTTGGATCATTGAATAGCAGATCACTGTACAATACAATTTTACATGCTTTTCATTCATGCTTTTAAATTTAACTTTGGTTTATAGGCGTCCCCTGTACTGGTTTATATGGGTCCTCTATAGTGGTTCATAGGGGTGCTATATAGTGGTTTATAGGGGTGCTATATAATGGTTCATTGGGGTCCTATATAGTGATTTATAGGGGTCCTATATAGTGGTTCATAGGGGTCCTATATAGTGATTTATAGGGGTCCTATATAGCGGTACATAGGGGTCCTATATAGTGGTTTATAGGGGTCCTCTATAGTGGTTCATAGGGGTGCTATATAGTGATTTATAGGGGTCCTATATAGTGGTTCATAGGGGTGCTATATAGTGGATTATAGGGGTCCTATATAGTGGTTCATAGGGATGCTATATAGTGGTTCATAGGGGTGCTATATAGTGGTTCATAGGGGTGCTATATAGTGGTTTATAGGGGTCCTCTATAGTGGTTCATATGGGTGCTATATAGTGATTTATAGGGGTCCTATATAGTGGTTCATAGGGGTGCTATATAGTGGTTTATAGGGGTCCTCTATAGTGGTTCATAGGGGTGCTATATAGTGGTTTATAGGGGTCCTATATAGTGGTTCATAGGGGTGCTATATAGTGGTTTATAGGGGTCCTATATAGTGGTTCATAGGGATGCTATATAGTGGTTTATAGGGGTCCTATATAGTGGTTCATATGGGTGCTATATAGTGATTTATAGGGGTCCTATATAGTGGTTCATAGGGGTGCTATATAGTGGCTTATAGGGGTGCTATATAGTGGCTTATAGGGGTCCTATATAGTGTTTATAGGGGTCCTTTATAGTGGTTTATAGCCATCGGTCTTTCGTCTCACGGAGGAGCGATGACAGTGGAAGACGAGAGAGGACCAGGCCTGGACTTTATGTTGTGTTTGTGCGGGCAGCAAAACTTTTCTGTGTGGAAAAGTTTTTAATGTTGTTTATATGTCTATGTGGTGTTTTTAAGACATTGCTGAGTGTTTTGTCCTTAAAACTGCAGTGAACCAATAAAAGTCATGAACACGGTTTATTTTGTAGATTTAGAAATTTTGTAGATTTTACATTAGTTTATCAGGCAGATTCCATTAAACAAATCAAGTCTCAAAGTCTCAGTTGTTACCATAATTTTTTTAACGTAATTAGCACATACATTTTTTTACATTAACATGTATACATTTGTTAGACGCTTTTATCAAAGCGACTTGCATTGCATTCAAGAAACACACTGACATTCTAATCAGTTCTTGCTTTCCCTGGGAATCGAACCCTGACCTTGATGTTGCAAGCACCACTCTCTATTTTTAGACACACAGGAAAGCGTGGTGTAGATCTTATAGAACAATCCTACAGATCTGAATGTTTTGTTGTATAACTAAGTAAAGCAGAGCCTCTGTAAGATCCAAACCACAGCTCAGGTGTCTCTCCAGTGAGATGCTCTCATTTTTCCAGTTTGAAACCACAATGCATTGTGGGGGGGGGGCACCATCTGGTGTTCTGCATCAGTGGGTGACCCTCAGTCTCAACAGACTCAGGCCGCTCCGATCACACGAGGTCAGTGTACATCTGGACGTGACGCAACTCCCGAACGCCTTTACTGCTTTATCTTTTGCAGTACATGTGACATTTTGATCTCTGACTGCTGTGTGAGTCACATTGTGTGTTTGTCTTTTAGAGTTAGAAGGAGAGTGTGTTTGAAGGAAATGTGTGTGTGTGTGTGTGTGTGTGTGCGTGTATATGCAAGTGTGTAATCTCTCATGTGGTTTAACTCTCTCCCATCTGTCCACTGTGTGTGTGGGAATCCTTTTGAGTATTTTGAGTATACTTCTTACACACTAACAATGTGCTAAACTAGGAAACCGTGTTCTGTTTGGAGATGTTCAAAGTGTTCTGAATGATCACCAGATTATTCTGTGTTAAAAACATGCTTAGGTTTCTCTGATGTATTCAGCTTTATTTATTTATTTGGTTAGCATAAACATCCTTCTGAATGAGGCGGTGCATTAAAAAGGATGAATTTAAAAACTTTTGCCAAAGTGTTTTAACTGTCACATGCAAGAAAAAGGTATGAAGAAACAAGATGGTAATGGAAAGAGTTAAAGACAAATCAGTGCAAGTCTGTTTTATTTATAAAGCACTTTTCAGAAAGCAGCTTCACAGATAAATATTACAGGATTAATGTCTCAAATTACATAATGTCCTCATTGTGCAGTTTAAGGAAGAAAATTATCATAAAATATTATGATGCATTTTTTTTTTCTTGTGCGTTAGAGAAGGAGTTTATGACGATTCCCGTTTGACTTTTCCAGCGGCAAAGAATGACGTTTTTGAGTGTGTAAAGTAAACCTACAAGTTATATCGAATACTGTAAATTTAAGTAATTAGTTTAGTTAGATGCTAATGCAAATAATATGAGGTAAAAGGTTCTGTAAAATTGCATTGACAAGGTTGTTACAATACTGACATACTGACCCATAAATACATTTTTTTTTATGTTTTACATTTATGCATTTATCAGACGCTTTTATTCAAAGCTACTTGCATTGCATTCAAGAAACACACTGACATTCTAATCAGTTTTTGCTTTTAAGTAAAGTGCGTACTTTTATTATCTGTGTTTTAAATGAGATGATTTGTGAGCAGGAACCATAATGTTCATTCAAAACCAATTCTAAGTATCTCAAATTGACCTGGAGCAATTTCGATGCGGATCAGATAATGATGTGGTTTTAAATAATTGGTTCAAATCATTAAATGGAAAGAGATACACCCGTGTGTAACAGCAGGTCTTCCCTACTGTGTGTCCACAGGTTTCTCATGGTCCTAGTGTGTCTGATATTCAGCGTCCTGTCCACTATTGAGCAGTATGCAGATTTCGCCTCAGGATCTCTCTTCTGGATGGTGAGTGTTTCAAAAAGATATCATAAACACACACACACACACACACACACACACGCACGCACGCACGCACCTTTTTTGTTGTTTACTTTTACAGTGCCAAGAACCTGCTAAGACAACTATTCATTTATATTTTTATTTCAGCAGAAAAAAATAGTTTCAGAGGTTATTTAACATATTTGATCAACCAAATGCTTTTTCTTTTTCTTTAGAAAACATGCACAGATTAAATAATTTATTATGTCAGTAAAGGTTTAAAAAAACGATTGTGCTGCAAGTGACATTTGCAGTCGACTAATGTAGTTCTGTTTACTCCCACTGGATGGCAATGTCATATCCCAGTTGAACTGATGTTGAGTTCATGGACAGGCCTTATAGGCTTGTTCTCCCAGGATCACATGAAATATTACTGAATTAGTTTGGATTTCTGTCAGATAGTCACACACACACACACACACACACACACACACACACACACACACACACACACACACACCTGCAGTGGGGCGGATCCCAGAGAAAACCCGGAGGCTTTGAACACCGTCCAGACACACTTAATCAAACCAGGACTGTCATCATTTAATGCATGTTTAATTGCACTGCCTTGATGACAGATTTGATGAGTGAGTGAGTGAGTGAGTGAGTGAGTGAGTGAGTGAGTGAGTGAGTGAGTGAGGGAGTGAGTGAGGGAGTGAGTCAGTATATTTATACTGCAGATATGATTCTGTATTGAGATCTCAATATGATGAAACATTTCTAATCAAGTGACCTGACATTCTGTGACCTCTCACATTCATTTATAGCTCTGGCAGCCAATCCTATTGTCAGTCACTATTGACTCATTTATGTCTGTTTTTATTAATTTAAAGAATAATAGTAGAAAGGTTGACCTCTAAGTGAGACATATCTGAAAACCTAATTTTATACAAATAATTTATTTTATTGTTTCTAAACATTTCTCACCAAATGGTCCAAGCTGTTTTCCACATTCATTTTATAGCTCTAGACTGGAGCTATATGACAAATAGTGACTCATTTGTGCCTGTTTTTTCACTTCAAAAGACTTTTATTAGAAAGGCAAAGTTGTTCCATAAATGAGATTTAAGAACTAAGAACTTCATTATGTCTCCAGCTAAGAGTGTTAATTTAATTTGATTTAATGTTGATTTAATTTGATTTAATAATTTTACTACTTTATTTAATTTTATTTTAATTTGAAATTATTTTCAAATTAAAATTTATTTATTTGTTTATTGTATTTATTTTATGATTTAATTTCATTTAAATTTTTCCAATGTAACCCCTTCCAGTTCCACTCGAATGAGATTCAAACCAGCGTTTCCGGGATTCAATCCTCACTCCCATCCGGGTCATGGCACCAATGTAACCCCTCCTGTTCCACTCGAATGAGATTCAAACCAGCGTTTCCAGGATTCAATCCTCACTCCCATCCGGGTCATGGCACCAATGTAACCCCTCCTGTTCCAATCGAATGAGATTCAAACCAGCGTTTCCAGGATTCAATCCTCACTCCCATCCGGGTCATGGCACCAATGTAACCCCTCCTGTTCCACTCGAATGAGATTCAAACCAGCGTTTCCGGGATTCAATCCTCACTCCCATCCGGGTCATGGCACCAATGTAACCCCTCCTGTTCCAATCGAATGAGATTCAAACCAGCGTTTCCAGGATTCAATCCTCACTCCCATCCGGGTCATGGCACCAATGTAACCCCTCCTGTTCCACTCGAATGAGATTCAAACCAGCGTTTCCAGGATTCAATCCTCACTCCCATCCGGGTCATGGCACCAATGTAACCCCTCCTGTTCCACTCGAATGAGATTCAAACCAGTGTTTCCAGGATTCAATCCTCACTCCCATCCGGGTCACGGCACCAATGTAACCCCTCCTGTTCCACTCTAATGAGATTCAAACCAGCGTTTCCGGGATTTTAACATCACTCCCATCCGGGTCACGGCACCAATGTAACCCCTCCTGTTCCACTCGAATGAGATTCAAACCAGCGTTTCCAGGATTCAATCCTCAATCCTCACTCCCATCCGGGTCACGGCACCAATGTAACCCCTCCTGTTCCACTCGAATGAGATTCAAACCAGTGTTTCCAGGATTCAATCCTCACTCCCATCCGGGTCACGGCACCAATGTAACCCCTCCTGTTCCACTCTAATGAGATTCAAACCAGCGTTTCCGGGATTTTAACATCACTCCCATCCGGGTCACGGCACCAATGTAACCCCTCCTGTTCCACTCGAATGAGATTCAAACCAGCGTTTCCGGGATTTTAACATCACTCCCATCCGGGTCACGGCACCAATGTAACCCCTCCGGTTCTGCTCTCACCGCTATGGGATATTGTGTAGACACACGTTCAGCGTACGTCTACAAAGATCCACCTGTTTCTTTCTGATTTGCAGGAGATCGTGTTGGTGGTGTTTTTTGGGACAGAGTACGTGGTCCGGCTTTGGTCGGCTGGCTGTCGGAGCAAATATGTGGGCATTAAAGGGCGTCTGCGGTTCGTCAGGAAACCCATCTCCATTATAGGTATCGGTTTGAATGGAATATTGCATACTGATTACTAGAGTAGATATGATATGCTGCAGAAAACTGTTTTTTTCTTTAGTGTCCTTTGGGGACACTTAACACTTAATATTCATCAATATTATTTGTCATATTTCAAGACTAAATCTTTACTGAGATTATTTATAATTTCATAAAGCTCAGTGTAAGAGTTTGATCTCCTCTTGTGCTCACGACACAGATCTGATAGTGGTCGTCGCTTCTGTCGTGGTTCTGAGCGTCGGGTCCAATGGGCAAGTGTTCGCCACGTCCGCAATCAGGTACAGATACGACTAACACACCTACTGAAATATCACCATACACGTGTTTGATCGGTAGAACAACCAGCTATGATCACATTTCTCTGATGTTCATTATAGTGTGTTGATTAATGCTCTATACTGTGAACTTGTAGAGGGATCCGTTTCCTTCAGATATTGCGTATGTTGCATGTGGATCGTCAGGGTGGAACATGGAGGCTTCTGGGATCAGTGGTTTTTATTCATCGACAGGTACGCTTGGTGTACGCCATGACCGTAATGCTTGTGCCAATACTTTACAGTACAATGAAACCCACTGATTACATCAATCAGAGTTAATCACCTCACGTCTGGCGTAACAACCTCAGATTTTCTCTCCAAATATGGCCTTAGGACTCCACATTATGATAATCTAATCGGAGAGCTCCCGTTTCAGTGATCTAAGGCTTTACACGTTAAATCCAACTGCTTCAGGCGTACATTTTCTCAATCACTTCCCCGTCGATGCATGCCTTATGAAAGGGCTGAAGTTCTCAGTGGATCAGGCATGATTAGGCTAACTCATTCAGCTCCCGGAGTGCCTTCACCGGCAGTCATGGGCTTCGGGAAGGTTTGCCTTTTAAGGTGCTTTTATATTTCTTGCCGTACGCCATGCCATCTACTCAAAATGAGAGAGTGAAAGGAGCAGACATCATACACTGTGCATCACAAAACATAAAACTAAAGTACGTACTTAGTCATGAATGTGAATATTACACTAAAATACATAAAAAAATCAATACAAATGTAGTCATCAGGTTTTGCTTAATTTTGGACTATATATATATATATATATATATATACACACACACACACACACACATATAAAATATTTTGGAGTGTGTGTATATATATATATATATATATATATATATATATATATATATATACAGTGGTATAAAAAATTCAAAAGCTTAGGAAAGTTGACATCTTCACCATTTATTCAAATATTTTTAAAGATGTGTTAAAGATTTTATAAGCAAATTGTGTTGTGCCTGGAGTCAATTGTTTAATTTGTGATAATAACGCAATGAAACATGTTAAATTGTGTTATTGGTGACATAATTTTTGGCTAGTCCATTATTAATTACTAACACATGCAAAAACAAGAGAACCAACATCATATTAATAACATGCTTTTCCCATGAGCGTTTTGTTTTCTATGTATTTTTTTGCATAGTGAAATAAAACCTGTAGCTGTAGTTTGCCTTTCTTTTCACCCAAAATGTTAACCATAACCAAGTTTATTTTTATTTAATTATAAATAAAAAATAATAATACAAATAATAAATAATACAAATAATTATTTATTTATTTTATTTTTTATGTTAATATTTCAAATATAAGAATATAAAAAATATAAAAAAATATTATAAGCATTATAATGTAAGCATATTTTGATTTGTTTAATCGTTTAAAAAAAAGTTGGCCACTACTGTGTGTGCGTGTGCGTATATTTATATTTATATGTTCATTAAAGTAGTTCTTGAGTCTAATGCATAATTGTAAAAGAGATCAACATGCGATACATCTACAACTATTAATTAAATGTATTAATTATTAATTAATTTATAAACATGCAGTCATTAATTTTTCTTTCAACTTTTAATTTTAATATTATTTTAATTATTTTTGTTCATCGCATGCTGTTTATGTGGCATCACATTAATTACATGGATAATATTTGTAGTTTAAAACAGGATTATTAAAGTGAATTTTCAGTCGCACAAAGATGAATGATGACCAGTAACATCGAAGACCTTAGAACATTCCTTAATTAGTCACGGCATGCTAAATCCACATCTTATTTATTTACATTTAAGTATAAGTTTGAAGCTAAAATCTTGATTTTGGAAATAGGTTCATGCATGTTATTGATTCGCTGTCCTCTTCCCCCGGTGCAGGAGCTGATCACCACGCTGTACATCGGGTTCCTGGGGCTGATCTTCTCCTCCTATTTTGTGTATCTGGCCGAGAAGGATGCAGTAGATGAGGAAGGGAAGACGGGTTTTTCCAGCTACGCTGATGCTCTGTGGTGGGGTGTGGTGAGTTCATTCCTCCTCAGCAGTTACTGGAGTTGACAAGCAGAGAAAAGACCAACGCCGGTTGCATAAACTGTCATGTTGTTTATTAAGAACTAGTCAGATCGACTAGCAGTTAAACAAGAGATAACAATCTTAATTTTTGGATTTAAATGAGACCTTTTTATATGACTTACTTGACCAGTCTTGAAGAAAAAAAACAAGATGACCAACTTGTAAGAGTCTAAGCGGTTTATGCAACCGGTCATAGATTAGACTAGCTTTGTCAAGAAAGTCTTGCTAGTCAAGCTCGTTGGTCTGTTCGGTAACCCACATGATTCAAGACCATCATATCAAGCATTGTAGTTGTTTACAGCTTTCCTGTGGCTCAAACAGAGCGAGTGGCGCTTGCAACATAAAGTTCAGGGTTTGATTCCCAGGGAAAGCAAGTACTGATTAGAATGTCAATGTGTTTCTTGAATGCAATGCAAGTCGCTTTGGATAAAAGCGTCTGATAAATGCATGAATGTAAATGTCTTCCATGAATCATTTGAGCAGTTCACCATTAGGTGTTTGTGGTTTTTGTATAATTAAACTCTATCTAGAAATCCTCTCGCCCTCTGGAGATCTGAGATATTTTACACAGCTAGTCAGCAGTGAATTTCACCATGAAGTTCGTTTTCGGAGGATCCTGGTAGATAACATCTCTTTTCAAGGTTGAATGCATTTCAAGTATTTTTATTACATTTTCCTGCTTCCGCCACAATCTTTCATGATCCATTGTGGGATTGCATTCTTCTCGAAGGACACACACTCTTCAAAATAAAGGTTCTTTAGTGGCATTGATGGTTCCGTTTAGAACCTTCCATGGAATCTTTCCATTCCATTCCATTCCTTCTATATTAAAAGTAGAAAAGGATTCTTATAAAAACTGTTTACTTAAATATTCTCTACGGAAACAAAAATGTTTCCTCTATAGCAGAAAATTAATAAGTTAATTTTAATTAATTAATTAATTAATAAGTGATATTATATTATTAATCATATTACATTGAAATTTGACAGTAGAGCTTGAATTGATATGCAGATAAAATTAACTTTAACAACAGTAAAATGTAAACATTTACATTTTATAGGGAATATTTAAATATTTTACTCTTATTGAATGTACTATTGCTGTTCTATAGTCATCATACCTAAAAGGATCGCTTTTTGTGTAATTCATTCAAAATGTGAAGAAAATCTTTTTGTTTTTCATTAGACTTTGTGACTTCCTAATTTTTTTCATTTGGAAATGGCTAATAAAACAATACGTGCTTTAATAAAATGGGTTTGTTTGCCACAGAGTTTTAGTTTTCTTGCATCTTTAAACTTTTACTTTTACAAATCACATTGCAAATAATATTAAAATTGGATATGCAGAGCTTTGAAGTTCTAGGAAAAGTGTGAAAGAACTTGAAAAGAGCTTAAATTTCATGCTTAAAACGTTGTGCAAACCCTTGGATGAATAATGTAGAAAAAATATTTGACTTTATCCGCCACAATCCCATGGTTACAGTGAGCGTTACGACATTAAATCCCTGGTGAATGTTGGGGATTTGTGGTTTAAAAAGCCTTCTATAACTCGCTCATTCATGGCACAATATTTGATCTGATATCTGCGGTTTTATAACAGAATTACAGAACGTAATTATGCTGCACTAGGTGTGTAACTAAAAATTAGGGCATTAACTAGGTTTCACCTCAGTTTGGATTGTTCATGGGTTTTATATGCCAATTTTAAATGAGCGGTAATGTATCAAATAGTTTATATCACCTCTGTAATTATGCATAATACATCGACTCTATATAATAGTTTTATATCACCTCTGATCTGGTGAGTTTCGGGGTCTTGCTTTGGGATGGTGGGAATGTTTATATCCGCAATAGAAACATGAGGCTCTAAAATGCATGTGATTTTCTTTGTTCTGTCACATTGAGAACCACACAAGAAAAGAGGGTGATAAAACATCCAGCTCCGAATCAACCCACTCCAAAGGCCATTGGAATCAGTCCTGGATGAAGTTTCCAGTGCAGTTAATTAAAAAGCTGAATTTAGCATGAACCGTAATGAGAAACCGATCGTACGGCTGTACGGGGAATCTGAGAGCTACAAAAGCTCGGCCAATGTCCCTTTCACCTCTCGCTCAAAGAGCTTTCTCCTCCGCGCCATAAAGTGTCGGATCCGTTAATTAAACCTTTAATTGCAGAGGCTCTCGCTCTCCGTGAAGAGGGTCAGAAAGCGTATGGCCACCCGTTGGCCCTCGAACGGAGGACAAAAGCAGTTGTTTGTATGGAGGAGGCGGCATTGAGAAACCTTCGATGGGGGTTGTCTCGCTTTTGTCTCGATGAAGTCTACAAAACTTTAGATTGAAGGGAGGATTTACAGCTGGAATCGACTTGAACTTGGAAAGAAGAGATTGTTAAAAAGAAAAGGTTCTATATGGAACCTTGAAGGGTTCCGTCAGGCACTTTATATATGGATCCGTTCCCATGTTTAGTTTTAATTCTTTTTAACTGCAACTAAGTGTCATAAATTAAACAGCTTGTAAACATACTTTATCACTAGGAAGAAAAAAAAACCAATAAAACATCAAAGTATTATGTAATCATTTAAGACATTTATATTTATATAAAATATTTTGATGTTTAAAATTAAGTCAAGGACCCTGGGGTTCGATAGAGCGAATTATTTGCTCCATAGGGATTTTAAAAAGTCTTTGTTTAAGAGTTACAAGCCGTGAGTCGATCCAGTCTCCGGGGGGAATAAAACACTACAAACTTTAAATTGAAGCAAAGCGTTTTTGAAGATCGGACAAAAAGACTGAATTGAATGGCTTTAGTGAGGAAAGAACTACAATCCCAAGCTTTGTAAACAGCATATTCAAATTAAAAACAATAGAGAAACATAAAACTATTCACTCACAAATGGATAAAAAGTAGCGTTCCTGTGTCTCTAACTGAGAGAGGCGCTTGCAACACCAAGGTCAGGGTTCGATTCCCAGGGAAAACAAGAACTGATTAGAATGTCAGTGTGTTTCTTGAATGCAATGCAAGTCGCTTTGATAAAAGCATCTTATAAATGTAAAATAAAAGCAATTATATGTAGAATTTTATTTACATTTATTGCAAAATATGCACATATATTTATATTGGCGTATGGCATAATCTTTTGAGAGCGTCTCGATTGTGCCATACGCAGTGCTTTGTGGGAGTGGGCAGAGCTAACTAGATCTTTTGGTGCTTGATTTCCACTCTGTTTGGTGGAATTTTCTGCAAAGCATCATGGGTAATGTAGTTTTTTCACCAGATATGCCACTGTTAAACATGATTATTTTACACATAAGTTGGCTCAAGGCTTCAGCAGAAGCAAATAGCGACTATCAGACTTGTTCCTCACAGTAGGGCTGTCTTTATAAGGTTTATAAGTTATTTAAATCATTTTCAAGAGAAAATTTGTTAAGTTTTTACTGCTGGAACCCGACAATTTTTTCTCTCAGTTTTTTCTCTCAGAGTTTGCTCATTCGTAGCTCAGGAGTCCCTGACATGCTTTATTCATATATATATATATATATATATATATATATAAAAATGAGTCAATAATTGCCGAACAGTAAGAATATAGTGCTATAAAATGACAATAAGTACAAATTTGACTGTGCAACGTGCAAGGCATTGTGTGCTTCTCTTCTTTTACGAGACAGAAGGGGAACCGTTTGGTTTGTCGAGTGTGTTTTTCTTCTGTGGAGTTGCAGGTGCAGAGCACAGCTGGCGCGACACATCGATGAAACGACACGAATCGTAACCGCAGCTCCTCGCGAACTTAACAAAGCTGCTGCTGTTTCCTCTGGCCTCTCGAGATGAGCACAATGAAAGAATTAAAATGCTTTTTATGAAAAGTTTGGCGAAGTTTAAGAGATATTGTTTAAGAATTGTAGATATTAAAGATTAACAGTCAAGAGTTTGACATCAACACCTGCCAAATGCGTGTGTGTTTCATCAGTGGTGTGTGTAATGCAGTCTCTCCTATACACACTTTGGCAGGTTGAAATTTATATATAATATATGCGTTTTTCATTTTGGAATAATAAATTAAGTGCGATCAAAAGTTGATTCTGAAATGCTTCCAATACTAATTTTCCTCTGAATAGATACTCCAGTGTCTCTCTCTCTCTCTCTCTCTCCTCTTGTTCTCTCTCTCTCTCTCTTGCTCTCCTCCTCTTGTTCTCTCTCTCTTGCTCTCCTCCTCTTGTTCTCTCTCTCTCGCTCGCTCCCCCCCCCCCGCTCTCTCTCGCTCTTGCTCTACTCCTCTTGTTCTCTCTCTCTCGCTCCCCCCCCGCTCTCTCTCTCTCGCTCTTGCTCTCCTCCTCTTGTTCTCTCTCTCTCGCTCGCTCTCTCCCCCCCCCCTCTCTCTCTCGCTCTTGCTCTCCTCCTCTTGTTCTCTCTCTCTCTCTCTCTTTCTCTCCCCCCCCCCCTCTCTCTCACACACACACACAAACTCCCCTCCTATAGTTGTAGTTTCAGGGCTTGAATTTCGGCGTATAACTGCATGTTTTGCACATAATTTGTCTCATTCCTGCAGGTTTTGTTCTCGCTCTCAAAGTTCACACACATAAAGCTCCTCTCGCACTTTTTCACTGCTTATTGCTCTTACAGTTTTTCTCGATTGCTAAGACACATTTCTTGAAAGCTGCTCTCCTTTTCTCTAAACTGTGAACACAAAACCCTATTTTCAAGCTACATTCACAAAACCTCAGACTCTTCTTGCAAAGCCAAACTTTCACCTCAAAACAGTTCAATCTGTGCTCAGAACTGAACTCTGTTGTCAAATCGTGCCTCGAGTCAATCAAAATGAAAAACACTACGGAACAGTCACTAAACACTACGTAGAAAAAAAGAAAACACAATGCTCAGGACATGAAGCTGGAGAAATAAATGTTTATTGCTCACGGTAGGCTAAATGCATGTTGCAAAACAAAAAAAACTGTGCATTTAGCTCTTGTACAAAAAGACAAAACAGAAATGTTGTGCATTTACACATAGCACTTGTAAAAACAAACAAATCTTTTGCGTTTGCCACATGTGTGCAGTAAGCCCATGTAAAAAATAAAGTACAGAAATATACATGAATACAACGCCTACAAACAGTTAGACCAACCCTCCATTACAATACTACAGTACATTGGTACAGTGATGTACTGCTGTAAAACATATATTTACAGTATACTGTGGTACATGTATATATATATGTATATATATATATATATATATAAAATATAGTATGTCATACAGTAATTGCTGTTTACATTTACATACTGTACTACAGTACAATGTCTAAAATCTTGGGATTATGGTGGACACAGTGAATCTACTGAGGTTTGTTTGTACTCTGTGTCCAGCCTCCCTCATGCTCATACTATGGTCAATCACAGTAGTGGTCACAGAATCACAGGACATGGTCAATCACAGCAGCTCTGATTTCATCAGATATTACTGTTCTTTGTCTTCGCTGACCACCTCGACCTCCTCTCACACAAACTCTTCCTCTCAGATTTCTATCCATCTGAACTGTCTCTGAACTGGCTAACTGCATATGTTCCCTCACATCATTAGACAAAAGTGTGATCAATTTTGAGTTGTTGTGTTCAAGTGGTGACACCAGTGCTTTAATTGTGTTTGGCTTTTGTCACCTGTGCTCAGCATTATGCAGCACGGGTGCATCACAATGAAAATGTGTTGGGAAGTTGTGTCTAAACAGGTGAAAAGTGCTTGTGGTTTTGCCAAAAGAGTGATTGATTCAATCAGTGTGTTCAGGCAACTGAGAATTTGGTTCAGGCAATAGATTTTAGTGTTTTAGCAATTGAGAAAAACTCAAACTCACACAAAATAATGTCACAATGCGGAGCTTGGTGGTTTATTAATCTCAGTTAATGTTAATTTAAACATTTACTAATATTATTAAAATCAAACATTGCATCTGTTATTATTAAATGAACCTGAGCTGACATGAACTTACAACGTTCTTTTAACAACGAGCAGTACATTTCTTGCAGTATTTATTAATCAATTTATTTATAGATTTATTTCAATTTATAATTAATTTATTAACCAATATAACCTTATTGTAAAGTGTTACTATCTTCTTTAACGCCTGAGATTAGTTTTATAGATGAATATAACTAGTAAATAGAAAAAATGGCCAAACTTCTTGCGCATTTACATTTATGAAACACATGGTTCCAGATGCTAATTGGTTAATACAGCGTTCCACTCGCGATTAAACATCCACAATATGCCAGTAGCTGCATTCCTCAAGTTGCTCTGAAACACGTCAGAAACCATATATCGTGATGTGAACAAGAGCAGTGTGCAGATAAATTTAGCAAGATTAAAGACAAGACGGGAAAAAAACTAGGGCTGTAATCGCAGCCCACACACACACACACACACACACACACACACTGGGATGTTAGCTTTGGTTTTGCCACACACGTAGAGCATCGACTGAACTCTGTGACTCAATAACTCGACGTGAATCGCTTGGTTGGAGAATATTAGGGATCCTGAAGTCAGCGCCACCCAGGGCCCTCGAGTCCCGGGGACTGTGGACTCCCTCTCGCCGCGGCCTTTGTGGTCTTTTGGATGTTCAGCGGTGGGATTAAACTCTCTCGCCACCCAGAGCACTTGTTTGACGCCTCGTCCTACTTTAGCTCTTTTTGTCTGTCTTGAATGGAAAGAGTGCAAACACACCTCGTCACCAGAAAGCCCTCTCGAACTGACTACGCTTTCACGCGCTGCTACAGCCGTGTTTGTTTTCCTGCGTTAGCTGAAACCCGACGTTTTGTGCAGGATTAGGGAAAAAACCAATCGAGCGTGATTGAACTTCAATAGACGCCTTAGAAAATAGACTCGGGTATCCATAAATATGACACGGTTCCATTCGATGTGCTTCCAAAATGAAAAATAAACCATGTTGTGTAGACATAATATCTGGTCAAGATAGACTTTTACAGTTAACTATTGGTTTTTGCCCATGCTAAACAAGCCGCCGGGGTTTTGTAGGTTGCCAGAATGTTGTTATTTGGTTGCCAGGGTGCTTTTTTCGCCCATTTCTTTGTGGTTGCTAAGAGGTTCGGGTGTTTTTTAATGAGATCCTATAGTGCTCTAGGCGCTATGGTTTACCAGGGCATTTCTATGCAGTTGCAGAAGCATTCAAAGTGATTTTTTTACTGAATTGCGAGTTGCTGAGGTGTTTATAATATGTTGCAAAATCCATTTTAATGCATCTCAGCAGAACTGATGACTGTGACTTCCAAACCTTTTTCTCTCAGGTTACGGTGACGACGATAGGCTACGGAGACAAAGTCCCTCAGACGTGGATCGGGAAAGCCATCGCCTCCTGTTTTAGCGTGTTTGCGATCTCATTCTTCGCTCTGCCTGCGGTAAACACACTGACTGCTCTCTTTCTCTTACACACACACACACATTCTCCGAGCTTGTCTGGTGCCCCAGGGCAGTGTTTTCCTATGGAGGCCCTCCAGTAATGGGGTCTGGGGTTAATGTGGTCCATTTAAAAGTGATATGGCCTCCAGGGGCCCGCGGTGCTCAAGTTACACATTATATAACATGCATCTGCAACATTAGAATCGAACACAAATACTGCACTCTATATACATACATACACACACACATACACACACATATATATATATATATATATATATATATATATATAACATGAAGCATTTTTTTGTCTGCTGCATTTGTGTTTAATCCTTGTTATAAATGTTTATTACTATTATATACTTTTTAGAACTTTAAATATTTTTATATAATTCTAAAAAGTATATATATATAAAATTATTTATTTATATATATTTTATTTATTTATTTATTTATAATGTGTTTATATCTGTATACAATAAATAAACACACATTCTAAATAAATAAAATAAAAAAATTAATAAATAAATAAATAGATATATATATAATGAATATAACATTTTGTAATATATTAAATAATAAGTTATATATAATTTTAAATCAATTAATAAAAGCGATATATATTGATTAGAATTAAATATACTTTAGGAGTGTATATATATATATATGTATATATGTTAATGTAAATTAATGATAAATAAACAACATTCACATCATTCATGAACATGACAATGATTTAATTGTGCTTTTTTTATGTGAGTAGTTTACAATTTTTTGCTTACAATGGGAATGTGTGTTTGTGTGTATATATACATAAATAAACACACATTCTAAATAATACATAAAAAAATATACACATATATAATGAATATACAATTTTATAATATATTAAATTATATGTTATATATAATTTTACATTTTAAATCAATTAATAAAAACTATATATATTGAGTAGAATTATATATACTTTAGGAGTGTGTGTGTGTATATATACACATATATAAATAATTTTATGTAATGTTAATTAATGCTAATTTGTATAAAATATCATCAGCAACATTCGCATCATTCATGAATATGACTGATTTAATTGTGCATTTTATTTATTTTTTATGTGAGTAGTTTACAATTTTTTGCTTACAATGGGAAGTGTTTCCTTTGAGTTTATTTATTTTATAATACAGTAATACCTTGAGATACGAGCGTCCCGGCATACGAGTATTCTGAGATATGAGCAAGCCTTCCAGCAATTCTTTTGCTTTGAGATACGAGTAAATATTTGAGATGCGAGCAACTCGAGTTACGAGCTCGGTTCTGGAGCGGATTATGCTCGTATCTCAAGGCATTACTGTATCTTGTTATTTGAGTCTTCCTGTGTGTGTGCAGGGCATTCTGGGATCGGGCTTTGCTCTTAAAGTCCAGCAGAAACAGAGGCAGAAGCATTTTAACCGGCAGATTCCAGCCGCAGCCTCTCTCATACAGGTGACAAACCACTTCTGCTTCATCAGACACAACACGTTCAATCATCCTTTCATTCCTTAAGTACTCGACATGTATCTCAGACGCTGTGGAGATGCTACGCGTGCGAGAAGTCCAACGGGTGTACGGCCACGTGGAAGATGTACGTGCTGACGGGCGACTACATCCCCATCATAAACCCGGATAACTCCAGCCCGGGCAACTTCAGACGGCTGGTGAGGAGAACCCCCCCCCCTCTCCGTCTGCAAACGGATATTTCTCTGTCTTGTCTTTCAAGCCCTTTGTTTTGTCTTTTGGACATTGTCATGCTCCTTCCTGTCGATTGTCCCGACCGAGCCTCCATAGCCAAGACATTGAAAGCATTTTTCTAGAGGGGTTATTGTGCGTCAAGTCTTTTCTGTAGTGTATAGGCTCATGTGAATCTCCCAGAATGCCTGTAAAAGCCTCTGCAGGACGTAAGGGAACAGTAGAGGGTGTGACGGGCGTTTTAGATGCACTAGATTGACGTTGGGCGGTAAATGTAATGATGCTACTAAGTGTAATGTGCTGTGAATGCCACTTCATTTTGACTTCAAATGCATGTTTAAACTGAAAAAAAAAAACTTTTGACAAAAAATAAATTTTGACATGAAATTTTTATGGAGAGCAAAATCTTTTGGGATATTTAAAATGTAAGTTTTGTATAAAATGACATAAGAGTAAAAAAATTTGAATGTTTGTTCTTTTAACATTTTCTTTATTTCTAACTTGTATAATTTAGACAGGATGTATATATATATGTATATATATATATATATATATTTTTTTTTTTTTTTTTTTTTTTTTTTTGTATTATTATTTTTTTTAATATATTTATATTTTTAAGTTATTTAAGGTAAGTTGATTTATTCCGGAATAATATTCCTGTCTGTTTTTATTCACATTTATGTTCAAAAAAGGTTTAAAAGTTTAAAAAGTTTATGCACATTCAATATACATCAATATTAATATACATTCAAAAATGTTTATCTTGTTCGGCCCGCGACCTAAAGTGTTTTTGGATTTTGGCCCCCTGTGCCATTGAGTTTGACACCCCTGCTCTAGTGTATCAAATTATATTTGATCTCATCATTAAATAGCTTGGCCATTGTTTAACAAGTTCAGATGATGAAAATCTAGTAGTTTAGCTTTCGATCGACTTCATTCCAGCCAGAAGCTTCAACATTTCAAGGAACAGGATTTGCCGGATTTAACCCCGCGCTGGATTTCTCTACGTGAAAGCAGGTCAGGATGTAGGTTGAGGTGCGAGAAGCGCGGCGAGAGACCTGATGTCATGGGACGGAGCCGTCTCTCGCTGTCTCTCCGGTCACCCGCTTGACCCCGCGGCCCCCCCTTTGTCTGTCCCGCACAAAGACGCAGTCAAATGCAATGATGTCATCGCAGCCTCTCTCCTGGGAGCAGAACCTTTGTGTAGCGCAAGAACAACAAAACAATCTTTGTGTAGCTCTGACTCCAAACACACTGGGCAGCGCGACGGCGAGTCCACCTCTTTCCGCGCGGGCGTGTGACTGCTCTCCTTCATAAACCTCTCATTCAGGATTTACTTCCCCCCCCAGCCGTTATTCAGGCCACTGGCATTTTTTGTGACGTGACGTGACTAATGTTTTACTCTGGAGGTATTTGCTCGTGTAGGTTGCAAAGTCACCGCAGTATTCATAATTTCACAAAATGCATATTCACGATGTTCTCTAATAAAGGGCAAATTTAAAATTCATGTCTGTGGGATTTTGCCCGTCTTTATCAGAAACAAAGAGTTTCTTTAAACTGCGTGTCGATTGCTTATCAGATTGAATATGAGATGTTTTTGGATGTAGGATTCGTACGTCACAGTTCAAGGAATGTCTCTTTGTGTGCAATAATGGCATTTATAAAGAGAATAATCATCATTTACTCGCACGTGTGACTTGCTTTTCCATGGTTTTCAACCATAAATTAAACATTTATGTACATTTAAATAACATGAGTTAAAACATAAATTAATGTTTTCTTAGTTTAGTGCAAGCTAGTGTCATTAATAGTATTATTTATGTTAATGTTAACATTTAAAATACTGTATATATTTATGTGCTTGCTTGCAATTTCCGTAAGACACTTTTGAAGCATTTTTGCCAGTGTTTTCCATAAAATCTTTATTATATTTTTGTATTATTTGTACATTATTATAGTATTTATGAATATTTTGAATTTATATTTTCGGCTTTCATTCTAATTTTAGTTTTAGCTTTTGTAACTTGTATTGGTTTTTTGTTTTATATTTTTATTTAGCTTTACTTTGTTTTTGTATCTTCAGCTTGTGTTTTTGACTGTTTCCATGCAATATGAGGGAGTAAAAACATAAACAAATCATAAATGTTATTTGTTGTTTTATTATCTGCAACAATGATCACACTGTTGCGAGTCTGTCGTGTCCCTTGCTCACTTCCCGTGAACTCCCAGTGTTTTTCCGCTTACCTGTCTCCTCATCAATCACCTCGTTACTCTCGTCACCTGTGTCTTATTCTCTCATCATCCCTTGTTTATATAATCCATGTGTTTTCCTTGTGTCTTGCTCCATTTTTGTCATATGCACATCACATTAAGTCTGTGTCTCGTCCCATTTTGCTCCGTTTTGGTGCGATTTTGGTTGTAGAACATGGTATTTTTTGAGTTTTCATTATTTGTTCCATGTCTCCTCGCCTTCATCTGCACCGCAAGCAACACATATAGCTTAATATTTTATAATAATTAATTCAGCCATACATGTTTGAACCCGAAACTGATTCAGAAGAAGGATAGGAAGAGTGAATTATTCAAGTCCATGTATTAGAATGGTAATGAGCTTTATGTATCGCTTTCTTTTAGCCTTTTGCATAAAACAACTAGTTCTAACGATAGAGTGCCGCTTGCAACATCAAAGTTAGGGTTCGATTCCAAGAGAAACCAAGAACTGATTAGAATGTCAATGCGTTTCTTGAATGCAATGAAAGTCGCTTTAGATAAAAGCATCTGATAAATGCATGAATGTAAATGTAAAACGCTAGTAATGTGATGCTAATGTCACACAAAGCATGTTCAGGGTCAGAGCTGCCTTCTAACAATCAGCGTCTTCAGAAAAGTATTTGTTGTTGCTTTCCATGCATACAAGGTTAACCCAGCTCTGAAAATGACTGAAAGCATCATAAATCTTGACGCATGCACTGTTTTAGATGAATTGTTTCTGTATAAGTGCCTGTAATGTGGTCCCTCTCGCCTCCTCAGAGCAAGCGATGCAAGCGGAAGCCCAAGGCCACGCGTGAAAACGGTTCTCTGGGTCCCGCAGGAGAACGAGCCCTTTCCATCCCGCAAATCACCTACGACCACATCGATGATAAAGACGCAGTCTTTTCCGAAGAGTCCACAGGTAACATAAGCTTGATATGGTCTTGTTAGCACAGGCCATGTGGAGTTTAGGTTTGTTGCTGAATGGATAGCTTATCATAATACAATTTGTGTACCATTTAAGCTTCATTGATGACACTGCTGTTGATCCGTCTGTTTTCATGCACTGATTTTCATCAATCCGTCAATGAATCATTATCTATATCGTTACTGTTTATATAACCTAAACTTTATAATCCAGTTCAAATATTCATCCACATGTGCGTTGCATCTATTCTGAACAGCATTTCTAAATATTTGGCCGTATGCATGTTTGCAAGACGTAAATAAACATGCGCACCAATGACACTGCTGATGTGTTTTTGAATTTAATTGAGAAATTATTTGGATTCAAAGGTTTGCGTGGCTAATCGGCTCGACTGAGGGATTTATATGAAGACAATTCTATCCGATTGAGACTTATCATTTTTTATATTTTCTCTTTTTAATTACACTTAATTTTATTCTTTGAGTAAAATGTATCTGCTTTTGTCATTTATTGTATTTTTTAATAATTCTATATAGCATTTTATTTTTTTATGGTTTAATCTGACTAATAAAATATTTAAATTCAAAGGATTACGTGGCCAATAGAATCGATTGACATCAAGATAATTCAGTCCAATTGAGACGTCATAATACTTTTTTTTCAGGTTATATTTAGATTTTAAATTTTTTTTTTAATTAATTAAATTAAATTAATTTAATTTTTAATTTAATAAAAAATTTAATAAAATGTTTAATTTTTTATATTTAATATCTAATGTTTAATATTTAATATCTGATATTTAATATTATACTTTAATTTAATTTTTAATTTTTTATATTTAATATCTAATGTTTAATATTTAATATCTGATATTTAATATTATACTTTAATTTATTATTTAATATTTTATTTTATTTAAATCCGATTAGGAAAGTATTCAGAGTTATATGTGGCTGATCAGATTGAAGCCTGACTTCTCAATCCGCTTATTAACAGATTACTAATTTGCATGTTAACATAGCATTAAAGAGAGGTCCTAGTTCCTGATGTTTCTTCTTAAGTGTCACATGAGAAGTGTATCCGTTAAAAGAATTAGAGTGTGAATCTGAGCTTGATTTTAAGTATTTCATACGAGTGTAGACTCATATTGGCCAGATGGTGCTAGTCTGACTTCCAGAAAACTGGAAATACCTGTGAAGTAAGCAAAGAAATGTTGACCGTCTATCCCAGAAACTGAAGTGGAAGTTTCTCCTCCGCTGGAGCTTTCAGTGAAGTTCATCAACCAGAAAACAAGACACAAAAGAGGCTGTAGTCGTTTACTCGCTCCATAAATCGAGCTGAAGCATTACAGTGAACGGAAAGATGAAAAGTTTCGTCCTGACCCACTTTTCCATTTTGAATAAATGTCATTTCTTTCCACATGTGAGCGGAAAGCATCCGGTGCTCAAACGCTCCCCTGCTAAACCGAGCTGTTAATAAGTCTGCTTTTATGAGTTTTCCTGTCAAACGGCTTCATCATAAAAGCAGACACATCAACACAGACGGTCCCCAGCAGAGACGTCTCTTCTGAAGCTTAATTAGACCCGAAGAGAGGAAAGATAATGAAATCGCTGCACATGTCTGCAGTCCTTTGAACTGGGGAACGAGAGAAAAAATCACGTTCAGCAGTTTGGTTTATCAAAGCCTACAGCCGGTAAGACGGTCGGAGCGCTTGATGGAAAATCATATTTATTACCATTCGTTTTCTCAGCATCTCAATTAATTTAATAAGTGCTGAGGCTCTGAGATGAATCGTAACATTTAGGAAGAGTGACATTTTCAACCCATAATGTAACATAATTCTGAGTGAAACTGGAAAACAGGACTTGGTTTTTCTCTGGATTTTGAGAAGTTAGACCGAATGTCCCAATATGTTTGAATGGTTTCGTGTTTTCCCTTTCACACAGGCATTGCAAAGCTTTTCCGTTCATCAGGTGAGAACTTTGTATCTGTGGCTTTCTGCTTCTGATGCTTCTGCTTTTTTGCAAGTGCATGTTGTCTTGATGTGGCTTGCAACATAGAGGCTTAGAAATACAAATGTGGGGTTTTAGCGAAATGTGACCATTAAAAAGCAGCAGTTTGCATAAATTGTCATTTTCAGTAAAACAGATATTGAAATAAAATTTGTAAATAAAAAAGTGTGGTTTTGAAATTGATCTGAGCTCAGATCAGTTGGAATTTGGTGAGAACACACACACTCGCACACAACCCCATTTCTAGAAAAGTTGGGACATTTTGTAAAATGCAATAAAATCAAGAATCCGTGACTCGTTCATTCTCTTAAACCTTTATTTAACTGACAAATGAACAAAGAAAATATTTCCAATATTTTCACTGACCAACTAAATTGTATTTTGTAAATGTAAACGAATTTTGACATGGAATTTTAGTCATTGTGGCAAGCGGGGCGAGGCCGAGAGCCTCGAGGACGGAGCGAAGGAACTCAAGCGTCCTCGAGCGTCTCACGGAGGAGCGACAGTGAAGGACTGAGACACTTGCGTTGTTTAGTTTGTGTGTGCAGCAGTCGTTCGTGAGGGGCTGTCGCTTACTTTGGTTGTTTGTTTATTTTATAACTAAAATAGTTTAAACGTTCGCTGGTTCTCCTTCCCTCGTTACAGGCACGTTTACCACTGTCACATCACCTTTTCTTTTACTTGTGCTTTTTAATCATTTGGGAATTGTGGAATTCTTACCCAATCTCGCCTGATGAACACATTGTGGTCTGATTCTCCTTTTCACGACGGGCTGTACATTTTCATCAAGAGACTGATCTGGACTGCAGGCGTTGCAGCACGTGCAGGATCCGGCTTGCCAGTGTCTTGCTTTGTCGTCTTGATTGCAGTAAACGTCTCTGTGCAATCCCAGTTTACACCTCAACATCAACGGCACCTTCGCACACATGCGAGTCAGCCATGACAGATGTTTACTTTTGCGTCTGTCGCTGATGCTCCCTTTCATCTTTGGGACTGGGAACTCGATGTCTGTTTTTTCCAAAAACAAGCTGAAACGTGCACTCTTCTGACCGCAGCACACACTTCCACTGGGTCTTGGATCATGTGAGTTGAGCTCGAAGGTCTGAATGAGGTTGAGTTGTTTGGTTAGCTTGACCTTTGACCTCTGACCTCATCTGTGAATCTGAATGGTTTCATATCGGCCTCCAGATTTCAGCTGAGACTTATAGAGGATCTATTTTTATGTTTATCTGTCTTTACTGTGTAATGTTGCTGTTTGAGCATGAACTCTTTATCAGAGTCAGTGTTTCTGAACTCCTGAAACGCCTCCATTGATTCTTGAGTTTCTTCCAGGAACAAACACTCACAATATTCCTCATTATCATAATTAATGCGCAGAATAAAGGGGCGGGGCTTGAGTGAGTCAGTTATGGGAAGAGGCGGGACATTTCCCGAACACACTGGAAGCTCTCAACCAATCACAACACACCGATCCAGCCGACCAATCAGAGCACAGTGTGCTTTCAGAAGGAGGGGCTTCATAGAGACGGGAACTAAACAGAGCGTTTCTGACAGACTGGGAAGAGACGGATATGGGGAAAATAATCAACATTCAAGCAGGAAAACCTGATCTAGTGGGCCCGGAGAACTCACTGCGTTGCTTTCTCCTGGTGTAAGAGATTCAGGTTGCATTTGTTACAAGTGAAAATGCTCGTCTAAACAACTCCTGCGCACATATGACTGTATTTAACACAGATGCACAATGGTTTCTCGTGCAGTGCCATCCGAAGGGTCAAAGGTCACCCACATTCAACAGTCTCCTGCCTTGCTCTGCACAGACTGAGGTTTCTCTGGATTCCCTGAATCTCTTCACAATCTCATGTATGGTAGATGGCGACTGCATACATTCTTTGCAATTTTGCATTGATAAATGCAACTGGAATTGTTTGAAATTCCCTCGTGACATTTGCCGCAAAGACTGAGACGCTCTTTTACACCCAATCATGATCCCCTCGCCAGTTACCGATTCATTGTGGACCGTTTCAAAAAAGTTTAACTTGTATATCCTATAAGCTTTACGCTTTTACTTTGCCTCAGTCTCAGCTTTTTTGGAGTGTGTCGCAGCCGCCAATATCACAATGGGTTTATATTTACAAAATACAATCATATTGGTCGATGAAAGCAACATCATAGTATGCATTTTATGAAATGTCCCAACTTTTCTGGAAATGGGGTTATGTATGCATATTCTGCACTATGTACTCAACTGTCTAGTTGTATGAGTTTTATTAGGTTATTTTGCCAGATAGTTGTATATTTAAGGAAAACTGCATCAGTTTTAGTGAATGAAGTGTCCCACAATCCACATTTGTTCAGTTAAATAAATGCACTTAGTAAAAATGATATGGAAAAGTGCATAAGTATGCAATTTGGGATGCACTTTTTTTTTTAATCAAGCTAACTGGTTAGCATGCATAACATATTACACTTAATTTATCGTTCAATTTAGTGCATCATTCTGTTATTTAAAGTGCACTTTTCTCACTATTTATGCAACAAAATAACAAAGCAAAAACTGATGCAAGTGCATAAATAAAAGTTGCACCTTCACAGCAACTTTCACACTGATGATGTTCTGGCTCTGCCGCTCATCTTGTGTTGTTTGTCGTTCAGCATGATCTTAGTTTGTGCTTTTTCTTCATTCTGCATGTCATTAGACCGGCAGCGCTCGTGGTCGTCTTTCACTCAGAGCTGTCCTTCTTCTCCAGGTACCTGTCTTTCCTTTCCTTGCCTTCGTTTTGCATGCGTTTCTCTCGCATTTTCTCTACATATTCTTGACTTTGTTTCTTACGTCTGTGCAATTATTTTAATTCTAGTGCGTTTAAATACTTGCATCTCTTATGATTTCTGTCATGTGAGAATACTGTAATTTCCTTTTCTCTACAGTTAAGAAAAAGTTGGATAGCTCCGACATCTCCCGAAACAACAGCCTGGTGGATGAGCTGGACTTCACTGGTGAAGACGTGGCTCTGCCCGCGGTGACCGACGCCTCACAGTGAGTTCCTCTGGTTTCTCATCCAGCTCTGAGCTGGTGTGTGTGTGTGTGTGTGTGTGTGTGTGTGTGTGTGTGTGTGTGGGGGGGGGATTTTCAGGCTGATGTTGGAGTTTTGCGTTTGCTAATATGGTGTAAATACACAGATGCTTTTAGATTTTCTACTTTCCCCTTGTCGTTTCATTTCTCTTTTAAAGCACCCTGAGCTTTTCATCCTTTTCCCTCTGAAACGTCTCAAGATCTTCCTGTTCCTCAGCCGTGAGATGAAGGAAAGCGCCTCTTTCTCTCTTTCAGTCTGTTGAGAAGCCCGTTTGTGGCTAAAGAGGAAGAATCAGTCTCTACTCAGCATCTGAATACAACCAGGTACTGTTTCCTGTCTGTTTTCCATACTTTGTCCCATCTTTTTTCAGTCTATTCCTTGCCTGTACCCAGTCTCTTTCCGGCCTCATTAATTTCTCTTTCCTGTCAATTCCTGCTTCTTTCCTTCTTCTTTCCTGTCTCATTCCTGTCTGTTTTCATACTTTGTCCTATCTTTTTTCTGTCTCTTTGCTGACTCATTCATTTCTCTTTCCTGTCCATTCCTGCTTTCTTTCCTGCCTGTTTCCTCCCTGTTTCCTGCTTCTTTCCTCCCTCTTTCCTGTCTGTTTCATGTCTGTTTTTCATACTTTGTCCTATCTTTTTTTCTGTCTCTTTGCTGACTCATTCATTTCTCTTTCCTTCTTCTTTCCTGCCTCATTCCTGTCCGTTTCCTCCTCCTTTCTTGTCTGTTTTCCATTCTTTGTCCTATCTTTTTTCTGTCTCTTTCCTGCCTGTTCCCGGTCTCTTTGCG